>WTSP01001926.1:47718-69747 GCA_025331215.1 Actenoides lindsayi | reverse complement strand
ATATATATATATATATATAATGCGATAAGTGGCACAGAGTCCAGTTGGCAACCTGTTGCTAACAGTGTTCCTCAGGGGTCAGTTCTGGGTCCAGTCTTATTCAACATCTTCATTGATGAGGAGAGAGAGTGCACTCTCATCAAGTTTGCTGATAATAAGAAACTTGGAGGAGTGGCTGACACACTGGAAGGCTGTGCTGCTGTTCAGTGTGACCTAGACAGGCTGGAGAGCTGGGCAAAGGGGAACCTAATGAAGTTCAGCAAGGGCAAGTGTGGAGTCTAACACCTGGGGAGGAATAATGTCACACACCAGTACAAGTTAAGGGTTGACCTGATGGAAAGCGGCTCCATGGAGAAGGACCTGGGAGTGCTGGTGGACAATAAGTTATCCATGGGATAGCAATGTGCCCTTGTGGCCAGGAAGGCCAGTGGTATCCCGGGGTGCATAAAGAAGAGAGTGGCCAGCAGGTCAAGGGAGATTCTCCTCCCCTCTGCTCTGCATTAGTGAGGCCACATCTGGAGTAATGTGTTCAGTTCTGGTCTCCCCAGTTCAAGAGGGACAGGGAAATACTAGAGAGAGTCCAACGGAGGCTATGAGGACGATGAAGGGACTGGAACATATCTCTCATGAGGAAAGGCTGAGAGCCCTGGGGCTGTTTAGCCTGGAGAAGAGAAGACTGAGAAGGGATCTTACTAATGTTTACAAATATCTGAAGGGTGGGTGTCAAGAGAATGGGGCCAGTCAGTCTCTTTCCACTGGTGCCTTGTGACAAGACAAGGGGCAATCGTCACAAACTGAAACACAGGAAGTTCCACCTCAACATAAGGAAAAACTTCTTCATTGTGAGAGTGACAGAGCCCTGGAACAGGCTGCCGAAGGGAGGGTGTGGAGTCTTCTTCTCTAGAGACTTTTGAAATCTGCTTGGATCTGTTCCTGTGTGGTCTGTCCTGGGTGATCCTGCTCTGGAAAGGGGGTTGGACTCGATGATCTCCAGAGGTCCCTTCCAACCCCTACCATTCTATGATTCTATAATTCCTGCAGAACATTTCAACCTAGTGAAGTCTCAGTTTTCCCTAACAGAGAGTGGAGATTTGGTTGAAGAATGTCTACCCATCTGAAGTTATCTGTGATAACGCTACTGCAGACAATTATGTGGTCTAATGTATAGCAAAACGACTGCTTTTTGTATGTGCTTACAATGATAACGAGATAATATTTTAAGCAAACTGCCAGACTGGGACAAATGTTCATAGATACATTAACATGTTTGACTGTATCTAAAGACTGCTTCAAAATGAGCTTTTCAAAGATAGTATTTCAGTTTCTATCCAAATCTTAGCGGTGAACTCCAGAACAGAAATGAGGATATATGTTATTAAAAAATGATAGCAGTCAGAAAACAATGTTGCTTTCTCTGAACAAACCAGAAAAGGAGCACGTATCTGGTTTAGTGCTTAGCTCTAAAATGCTTATATAAATCACAAAATGTCTGAAAGTGACGTTTGGAGAATTTTTCTTATTCATCCTTCTGAGGGGAGGGAAAATAGATTAAAGGATTGTATTTTATATTATGTTCTCCCCCACACAACCACAGTTTTCTGCAAAAACATCCTTTAAGATTAATCGCTTAGCTAAGGATTTGTTCAATCAGCTTTATGGCAACAATGGGGCAGATACTGCCTTTGGCAGCCCATAAAAGATGGTTGTAAAAATATCAGATGAGGCTGTCTTGCTTAGCCAGCCCTTTTCAGTAAGGCTGCTGCTGGGGCCTGGTTGCTCATCGTATCAGTTAAGAATTATATCAGCAAGAGGAGACGCGTGGTCTACATTTTCTAGCAATCAGAATGTTTTTCAACAAATACTCAGATTTTTTTCTTTTAAAAGAATGTTTTTTGTTTCTCTGAGTTTACTTTTGATGCTATTGTAAAGATTTCTAAGTGACTTGATGATTCAATAAAGTTCTTGCTGGCTCTTTAGTGCTATTGTGTTCTGCCAGCAAATGAGTCACTTTCAAGAAATATGGAATTCAACTTAAAAAAAAAAAAAAGAATAATTTTAGACTGATCCTTTCAGTTTAATTTTGTTTTGTTAGTCTCAGCACAGGACAAATAAAAAAGCCTCAGCAGGACGTGGCTTTTGTAAAGAAAAATCCAGGCAGCACTGATCTAAGAGAGACCATCATTAAAGCCAAATTTCATTCTGCTGCAAAGAGGGACAAGGTTTTAAATTACTACAGGTTGAAAACATGACAATCAGAAACTATGTCTGAAATGAGAAAAAAATGCTGAGAATCATCAGGCATCAATGGCCTTTTTTAATATGTTAGTATTTCACTTTTAGTGAAAGAATTATCTTTTTAGGTAACTGAAATGCATTTTTGAGTAAAGATGGTATGGAGAAAGAAAATTTTTCATGTTTGTTGTTATTAAACTAGGTATAAAGTCCAAACAGAGGCACCAGATAGGGCTTTTTATAGTTCTAAAAAAAAAAAGAAAAGTCAGAACTTGAAAAAGGGCTACTGAAAGAAAGCTAAGAGTAAGTAGGACAGAGAATCCAAGGAGCAGAGAGGTTACAACACATGTGGAGTCAGAGTGGGGGATCTGCCAGATGCAATTAGATAATGTATTACTCCTCTGTGGGATGTTATTCTGTGATAAATTCTTCAGGGCATTGCTATTTCTCCTAATTTGCTATATGGCTTATAAGTAATGCTAGGTTACTACTTTATGATTAGACTACAGAAAAAAAGGCATGTCCTTCTTCTTTTGTAGCATAGCTGATGCTTTAATTTTTGAAAAAATGAATATTAAAATTGGAACTGGATAGTGATCTTGGAGAATACAAAACTACTGCCATGGACATATTCAGTGCACAGCTAAGACACAGTTGAATATTGCTTTAAGGCACAGCTACCATGGTCCAGCTTTTATAAGTATTTTCCAGGTGACTGGAGAGTTTAGTAGTACTCCACTGAATATTTGTGCTAAAATATTATTTTCTTCAGTAAGATAAACAAACAATATAGCACCCACTTTGATAATTATATTCACTACATGCATTATCTGTATGAGCCCATCATACTTCATATACAGTGTTGGACAAGTGTCTTTTATATCACTGATTTTTTACAAATCAGTAAAAGTATTGATATATAAATACTACCCTTTACTCTCTATGTAAATAAGTTTCAGGCTTCTTTTGCTAGGAAGAAATCATTCCTTTTTGCCGTTAGTGGGTATATTGTTTTATGTATCTAGTTATATAGAATGAAATTTTGCACCAACATGCAGTGTTTTATGCTAGGAGCTGTTTTAGAATCACAGAATCATTTTAGTTGGAAGAGACCTTTAAGATCATCAAGTCCAACTGTTAACCCAGCACTGCCAGGTCACCACTAAACCACGTCCCTCAGCACCACATCTACACAGCTTTTAAATACCTCCAGGGATGGTGACCCCACCACTTTCCTAGGCAGCCTGTTCCAGGGCTTGACAACCCTTTTGGTCAGTAGTATGTACCTAATTTATTGTATTGAATGAAAGTCTTCATAAATCAGTTATACAAGGGATCATATAATGCATTTGGTGAATTTCCAAAGAGTCATAAAACCTATAAGTCAACGTATTTTTGATAAATCAACTCACAATGTCAGGGTTTTTTAATTCATTCTATTTTCCTCTACAACATTAAGAAGTGTGGCCAGCAAGTTAAGGGAGGTGATTCTCTTCCTCTACTCTACTCTTGGGAGACCCCAGCTAGAGTACTGCATCCAGCTCTGGAGCCTCCAACACAAGAAGGACATGGACCTGTTGGAGTGGGTCCAGAGGAGGTCTGTGAAGATGATCAGTGGGCTGGAACACTTCTCCTATGGACAGGCTGAGAGAATTGGGATTGTTCAGCCTGGAGAAGAGAAGGCTCTGGGGAGACCTTATTGTGGCCTTTCAGTATCTGAAGGGGCCTACAAGAAAGCTGGGGAGGAACTTTTTACAAAGGCCTGTAGTGATAGGCCAAGGGGTAATGGTATGAAATTGGAAGAGGGAAGATTTAGATTGGAAATAAGAAGAAAATTCTTCACTCTGAGGGTGGTGAGGCACTGGAACAAGTTGCCCAGGGAAGCTGTGGATGCTCCATCACTGGATAGGTTAAAATCCATGTCACACGGGGCTTTGAGCAGCCTGGTCTAGTGGGAGGTATCCCTGCCATTTCAGAGGGTTGGAACTAGATGATCTTTAGTGTCCCTTGCAACCCAAACCATTCTATGATTCTATGATTACAGTAATGGTGTCTTTTTAGCTTCTCTTTGAAAACTTCAGAGTTATCTCTCGTGTACAATGGTGAAATACTACTGTTAGTGATACTGAGCATCCACAGTGTGCCAAGTTAGCCTGATTTAAAGATCAAGTCCTGGAATTGTATTGTGAGAGTAAGGGGAGATCAAGACACCAGAGTACACTGAAGGATGATTTCTACAGATTAAATTATACTAGGTAAATTTTTCAGATCATTACCAGTGACAAATCGAGGAACATAATTCTTAACAAATCTGGTACTCTTCAGCTCAGACTGGCCATTTGAAAATGAAAAGCAATTCTGTGGTAGGATCATTGGGAAGGAGCTTCTGGCCTCATGGAGATGCTCTAATTTCCACTCCATTGGAGATCACAACTCCCCAGCTGGAATATTTCAAGTGAAAGAATTCATATTAGTTGCTTTGAACAAAGTTCCAGTTAAGTTCAACTGTCAGTGAATATTAATCTCATTGCAGATATGACACACCATAAGATCAGTAGCCCATATTTCTTTTTCAGAGAGGTATAAGTTGATGTAATTCAAGAATGAATTGCTGTAGTTTATCATCTCTTATCTTTACTTGTTCTGTTCTCCTTGACATAAATACAACATACAGTGCAGTAGGGCAAACCACAATTTCCTTTATGTGTGGAATAATGCTTTCAAATCCAGTCCAAGGACTTTAATACTATGTTGTTCAGGTAAAAAATCCAAAATATTTCTCTTCGCTACTAATCTGGCAGGACTACTAAAGTTAACACTTAGTTTATGGCAGTGACGACAAAATAATTAAAGGCAGTGTAGCCTACTGGTTTCAAGGAAGACATTTCAAAAATACAGAATAATAACGTGATTTCTTTAATCCTCACTGAAAAAAAAAAGTTATTTTTAATACACAAATCAGGTACCTATGAGCTTCCGAGAATATTAAACCTTTTGACAGTAAATATGATAATCCCATACATACTTCTCCAAGCCAAACCTTGAACTGAAAACCAAATATTTTAAATGAAAGAATAGTAGGTAGGATCTGCCTCTCGTTCCTTCACAGAAACAAATCCCATACAATCTAATAGAAAAAAATATTTTTCTGTAATTTCAATAGATTTTAATTTACATATACACATACACCCATGGGATAATTACAAATACATAGAGATTTTATTTGAGGTGTTACGTATTTTCAGATCATTTCCTATAGAGCTCTATTAGAGCACTCTCTAGAGTGCAGCCCTGCAAGACTTTCCATGTGCTTAAACCCAGAAGCAAGTGAGGGCATAGGCTGTGTGATTGGTATTGAGGAATCCCTTTTCTACTAAGGACTGCAGATTCTTAGCTCCAGACTCCCCGTCATCAAGCAGGAGGTTTGCCCTGCATGTGCATTTTGCTAAGATTGAGGCATAGTGAGAGTTTTAATCCTTTCTTTTTCTCTTGCAAGCTTAGGGGTTGGTTTTCCATTGTCCTCCCTACACAGGAGGGCAGAATGGGTGTATATGTATTGCTGGTTTGATTTGATAGCACTTTTACACTCTTCAGAGTATCAAGAGAAAAGACAGTTTGAGAGAAGGAGAGGATTTTTTACATTACTTACCTCATATTTACGTTAAGCATAGTATTAACATATAAACTGGAAATACACAACAGATTTTTTATATTTTACTACTTATAAGAAAACAGCATTGAAAGGTGATTTTTTTTTAAAGAAGCTATTTCTTGATTACTACCACGTGCCAAAGTGATCAGTACTGTCTGCTTCTTAAAGCACCTTGGAGATGTCAGAACAGCTGAAGACTTTAGAGATTTGAGATGCTTCCACTCAAATGTCTATCCAAATACTGTTTGAATACTGGTTATTTCAAGAGTGAAAACACTGTACTTGTAATTAGTATCTATTAGTGAAAGGCGTGTTTTAACACTGGTATTCTGAGACAGTAATTCGCATATGACACATGTGCTTTATTATCACTAGGAAAGATATTTTTCATGAAATCCAAATACCAGCTGTATTTTAGTAACAAGTCCATGATCTAGTTACGGCACCGCAGAGATTTTCATCTCTTTGTATTATTTTGCATTGAATAAAATCATTCCGGGTTAAATCTGTTCCTGCTGTGTTTCCAGATCCTGGGAGCTCATTCTCGACTGTTTGTTGGGATTTGTAAGAAAAATGGAGGTAAGTTCCTCTATCAGGTCGCAAAGCCCTTGGGTACAGCTCTGCTCCCCTAGGTCGGTCCAGTGCTGCCACCACATGGTCCATGGCTGGGGCAGTGTGTGGGGAACAGGAGGCTCCTGGTCAAACACACCAGCACTTTGGCCAAGTACTCTGTCGTACAGAGCCTTACTACAGGCGTAGATACTTAACAGCTTAACCTTTTCTTGGTTTAATCTGTCTCAGCATAACCACCCTTGCCTTACTTCAAGTAGCATGTTGTATTTTCTTTATTTGTCACAGAAATAATGAAGTTTGAATCAAACTCAACAAACCTTCATAAAACAACATTAAGAATTGTAAATGTTATTAATTCTGAATTCACAGGAATATTTCAACCTTAAGAAAACTAAGGGTGTGTCTATTCTAAGCAATGATTGCCTAAGCCACCTCAAATCATTGAAAAGACTGCAGGCAACTTCATCAGGATGAGAGGAAATTATGCAATAGAGCAAATCTCCAGAAGAAAAAGAAAAAAGAGGTCTAAAGAAAAATCTAGAAATCGGATCAGATATCATAAGTGCGTATTTGATCAAACGGATCCCAGTCCCCACATTTACAGAAACTACTTACAAAGCACATACAGAGATGGTGAAATGTTCTTACTTGATGCTGCCTTGCCTTGCCTTCCCTTCCCCTTTGTTTCCTTCTATAGATATAGTTGCCACAGAAGAATCTGTGTGCCCTTGTAACACAAGTCAGGAAATAGTGATGCAAGTAACAAAAGGGTAAATTCATTAAAGGATTGGTAAATTGCTACTTATATTTCAAAATGTACTTTACAGAGGAGAGTTTCTCAGTTACTCAGGGAAAATGGTCTGATTGAAGGCAGTAAGGAAATGGAAGAGATAATAAGATATTTCTATCACACCTTCTTTGAACAAAATTCTTGAAGCATTCAATTTATTGTGTGGTTTTGTGTCATAAAAGCAACTTCTTACCTTTATGTATACATTGCAGAGTATTTTCTAATAGGAAGCCCATCTTTGCTGAATACATCTACCAATTCTATTTTCCCTCAAAGAGCCATTTTATAGGGGTCAGGATATTTGTAGTTGAAGAGTAAGGAAACAGCAGCATCTAAATTCCCTAGCCTGACTGAGCACTGTAAGCAAAGATAGCACCACTTTGGTACACCACGATAGCCATCTTCAAAGGGTTGCTTTTAATAAATTTCCAAGAAAACTCAATCAGGTCTGCCTTCCACTAAACCAGCTCGTGAGTCTTTGTGCACTCTCTCTGTTTTAACACACTGCTGTATGATGAGCACATACATGCTCTGCCTTTGATAATTTTAAAGAAGCTTTTGCAAGAATGAGTTGTGGGAACCCACAAAGTTGGAGGTTACAAATTGGAAGTTACACACACGTCTCTGTATGAAACCACCATCTTCTGTACAGAACTAAAGCTTGTAGTTTCTATTCCTGAAAATATTCTGGGCATTCGGAGTGCAATAAATGAAAACCTGATTCTACAGAACTTAACAGAAGCCTTTCTGGTGGTATAAATCTAAACAGGAATTCAACCCAGGTTATCTTCCTTATGTCCAGGCACTTGCAGGAACAAGATACTGGTTAAGAGCTTTGTTATTCTCCCTCACAGTAATGTGGAACCAATGCTTTCATTTAGAGTCAGAATCTTTAATGTAGGAAAGTCTTATGGGAATGTCACATGCTTCCAGTCTTCCAGGCATTGAAGGTTAAGTTTTAAGTACTGCTTTTTCATTTTTGCCTTTCAGAAACTGCTCAATAGCTGCCAGACACTAAGATGCTGGTAACATGGCCTTGCCAAGTTTAGAAAAATGCTTGTAATTGTAGCAATTTAAAAGCCTCGACTGTTACTATAAGTATCAATCTTGGACTAAATCTGGTAAAGCTTTTTCAAAATAAATATTTTGAGCAGGCTCTGCAGTGGAGTGCTTCATTATGATTAATTTAGTATGAGGCAGCCTTTTTAATTGATAGCGATTAGTGAAATTTCTAAATCTGTAAAACTTCAGCAGGCTTAAGCTTCCAATAAATACCAGTGTCTATTTTTATACCACAGCTTCCATTTAACAGAAAAAGAAACACATCAGCCTGAAGCTGCTGATACTGAAAACAAAAAAAGGGCTTTTATTTCACTTACAGTGCATCAGGAGTGTCTCCTCACATCAGTTTTTATATGACCCGGTCCAACCAAACCTAAGATTTTTTCTCAGACCTTTATCTAGAGATAACAAATTACCTGTTGCTACAGTCTTCACCCAAATTTATCTTAAGATTGGTGGTTTAACCAGCAAGAAGTGAGAGTGAATAAAAGTAAGTTTACCTTTATCCTTTCATTTTCTACCACCTGAATAGGATAACTACTTGTTTTGTTCTTAAATTTGATTAAACACTGCCTGTGTAAGGTACAGCAACTTCACTGTTTTCCTGGCATGACCTCTGAAAATTTGAAAATTAGATACATACCAATTATGTGACACCACTATGGTCTCATCTGGAGCTCCTCTTTGCTAGGCTGTGAGTAAAATGCACTGGAAAGCACAGGGGGAACTGGTATGACATCGGTGTAAAAATCAGGAGGATTAGAGCTTTTTGGTTAAAGTATTTTCATATTCTGACCATAGACTTGTATCCTCATCCCTGCTCTGCACCACCTCTTTTTCTGAGCAAATTTGGGTCATCATCAGCCACATGAGCTGGGCTCTCTGCACAGCTGTTTCAGGCTTCTCAGAGCCTTCTCCAGCTGATCTAAGTAGGACTGAGCTTCCAGTCTCCCTGGGCCAGTTGTTCCACTGTGTAACCACTCTTAGCATGGAGAAATTCTAGTTTAATCCATGTGGAATTTGCCATGCTGCAACTTGTGTCCACTATTTGTCCTATCACTGCACAGCTGTTTTTGGCAAGGGATTGAGTTTTGGGGATAAAAATAATTTCAATAATAGACAAAGAGGAGCAGCTTCCAAAGGAAGAAATATGATAAAATTAAAGTGTGAGTGATAGACATTTCAAATTGGGTGATATGACCTAATAAATATTATCAGGGAATCATTACTCCTTATGCATTTTTTTATTGGCAAGGCATTGCCTTTTTGTCAAGACTAGTGGATTATAAAATATTTGTGCTATATAATATAAATGACCCTACTTACTGATAAGCCTTTGGAAAGACATACTAAAACTGAATTGAATTAAGAAGAAAAGCGCCAACAGAAAACTAGTCATAATTAATGGGAACATAAAAATAAACCAGAGACAAAGGAAAAAGGACATTCTCTCCATTGACCATGTTGAGGATTAATTGCTGATATGCTTTAAGGACATACCAACTATTACTGTTTTTACAAGGACCATTTCACAGAAGATGAAATCCATGTATCTATGAATATGTATTACAATGTATTGCCAGAATATAATTATATTGTTCATGTACCTCTAATTAATCATTATCATTTAGAAATCTAGAAGATGGAGCTTAAAATGTAGAATACAACAAAGGCTTGTTAAAGTCTGCCAGTAAGATAGATACATTGTTTTTAAATTTATTTTTTTTTACTGATATTCAACTACTCCATCTTCTCTGGGTGTTTCCAGTGCAATGGCCCAGGACAAGTCAAACTGAAAGCCAGCAGATGGGCAGCATCTCTACTACTGCTTTCCAAGGGTTAGGGCCTTGGAGTATCAGGAAATTACTTTTCACATCTCATTCACATAAAGGATTAAGTGCTTAAAGTTATACAGTGAATAAGCACTCTGGTCTGCTGCATTTGCCAAGTTATATAAAGTTTTCTTGGGTCTGAGAGCACTGCCTCCAGGGTGTGTACTTACATTCTCATTTTCACAGACTTGCAGAATCTTTCAAAGGCTTTTACTATCAATCAGTCAGGAATGTAAAGATGAAGAAATTTTATTGCTGAATCTTTTAGACAATACATTACATAGTAAACAGAAAAATAATTTTGTTCGTAAAGTCAAGTCAAGTCCTCTCTTCTGGGCAGAAGAAGAGGAAGAAGACACATTGATTAGAAATATCCCCATAAGAATTGTGTCTTACAGTGGTCTTTTTAAACTGATTGCAAGGTACATCAGGGCTTCTCTGAGTAATTGTGGGTTTTGATCTTACAGCTATATTCAGTAGATTGTGAAGGTAGCAAAATGAAATTTGAGAGGTGATGCTGGTGCACAGCAGCATTTACTAAAAAAACCACAGTTTTACTAAAAAAAAAAAAAAAAGTCTGTAGTCTCCTTTCCTGACCTTAGGGAGCCGACTATTATAATGTAGATTTTCTGCAGAATCTCCACATTTCTCTCTTCCACAGGCTCCACTGTGATTAAAGCAAACCAAACAGGAGTATTTTATAGCTTGAGAGGAAAGCTGTCACCTGAAGTCTGCATGCCTTCAAGAGAATAAATAATGGCTTGCATAGGAAGCAAATGTTTCATTGTCAAGCTGGTTATAATAGCAGGTGAAAGACTCTTCTCAAAACCATATTCCCCAGAGTCTTCATGTTTTATCACTTGATAAGCTAAGCTCAAGTTTGCTAATCAATTGCTCAAAAGTAGTTGGAGTTGCTGCAGTTGCTTTTGAGATTTCTCCTGGCAGCAGGGCAGCTGCATGGAGGTGGTCAGTGTCACACCCCCCTCACAAGGCAGTTAGCAAAGGAGAGTCTGAAAAAACTGTTCATGTCCCTAAAGGAGGTTACTATAGACTTAATGGCAACTTCACTTTCACCCACAATGTTGAACTCATAATAGCCTAGAAATTTAGCTCAGTGTGCCCAAATGTACTGTTTCTTTCTCTTTTCAGTTTGTGAGAAGATAGCTCATGTCCCATACAAGACAGCTGAAGTCCATCTAGGATAAAAATCTCCATAGATACTACTTCAGCTCTGCCTTATTCCTATAGCCTGCAGTGCTTGTCATATAAAACCATACACATCTGAGTTATTTCTATGTCTTTTGCCCTCTAGTGACTAGGATAAGAAAAAAACAAGAAGCTGTGAGATGCTTCATGAGCTGATTGTTTCTACTGGGAGTGTTACTGGCCCCAGAATAGCTACTTAAAACAATTAGATTGCTAAATTGTGACTTGCACATGAATGCAAAGAAAGGAAAGCTGTTGACTGGGGGAAGGAAAAAAAAAAGGTGCCAAAGTAGCAATCAAACGAGGACAATGGTTCCATTTAACTTTGTTTAGTATAAAAGATATGATATGACAACAAAATTCAAATTCTATTTGTGTACGTGACCCAATCAAGAGTAGTTTGTCACTCACAGGTTAACTCCTTTAGTCTGTTCCGCAAGGATCAGGACCTTGGATGTCATATTGATAGAGCTTCCAAAAATGTGAGTAATTTTGAGTTTAAATATTGAGTCATCTCTGGTTTTATAATGGTTTTATGATAGATTAACTGCTGATGCTCTTTCAGATCCATTTTGGTTTAAATTTTGTATCCTTCAAACAGAGATGAGAAGTTTAGTTTCAAAAATTCCTACAAGAACTTGCAACTGTAGAGAAAACACATTTTAAAAGAAGAACAAGATACCCAGTCTGACAATATTTAATAGACTGCAACACTCCTCTAATTTCTAAAAGGCACTGTCCCTTACAATTCTTGCTCCAAACTGCTTTGTTTTGATATATGCCTTCCCACTCTTTAAATGATGTTCTCTCCTCTCCCTACTCCATCAGAAATAATTGTCAACATTAAGAAATTGGGTTATTTATCATACAGACTGTATAAACCCACCTCATTATCCTTCCATACTGTTCTACAACTTCTAAGTTCTAAACTGCATAGGTACCTGTCATGGTAGCACCCACAAAAAAGACAGGACAGATGTCAGGTGGAAATATGGGATTTATTCCAACCAAAAATTGCCCAGCACTCTGACAGAACAAAGTAAATTACAAGTTCAGATGTCAGGTGTGAATATAATACTACACAACTTGACTTAAGATTTCTTAACTTTCATAAATATTCCTTTTTAGAAAGGTGACTCAAAATGTGCACACACTCACAAAAGGGAAAACCTCCCACTCAAGGATACCCAGACAGGGGATCACTCACCCAAAAGGGGCAAGGGTTCGCTCAAGGATATCACTCTCTCTCTCCCAAAAAAGTCACTCACCAAAGGGGGGACAAGGGCTCACTCAATCCCAGTAAGTTTCCTTGGGCAACGTCCTGATCCAAGGAAAGATTCCCCAACTGCAGATCCGCTGGTCCAAGGAGGACTGGCTCCATTCAGCTCTCTGGTGGGGCTTCATTTATATCCTGATGGAGTCTGAACTGTGGTCAGTTCTAATATGCTGGAAGCCCAGAACAAAGTATTCAGGATTTAACAGCTGGAAAGTCCATAACTTTATTGAGTCTTGGGCAAGCTCTGGTTGTTGCTAGTGTAGGTGCATCTACCATCCACTGTTCATAAATCCTAGTGTCTGTCACAAGCAGCTCTGTTAAAGAGGAGATACAACAAGAATAAGAAAGACTTAAAAGGAAATACAGAGACAAAACCTCATGTTGTTGATAATGATCCAAAAATTATTATTTGATTTATGTCTGGTAGCACCAACCACATATCTAGAAGGGAAGTGGAATATCATGAAACTCATAATTTCAAGCTCCACAAGTGAACAATGTTGGCAATTTTAAACATGAGAACTGCCCACTGGATATAAATCCCAGCTACTTCCCAAGCCACAAGTCCTTTGCACGAGTTAAACCTAGGCTACTACTCTGTGCTGCAGTGTTGGCACTACTGGTTTTGCTACTCTGACTTCCTTACTTTTCACAAGTGTTAATGTAGTTACTTCTAGAAGCATATAACTTACATAGGAGGGTTTGGGTTTTTCTGTTTTTCCTTCTTTTCTTTTTTTGTCATGTTTATTAACATAGGCCCACATCTGTTCCTTGTGTGAGTTTTGTAGAAACATTACTTAGTATATGTGAAGTAAAGTTTCGTGTTATTTGCGCTTATAGATATAAGCCAGTTTTGCTTCTTATCCTTAATAGCATAAGGTGCCCGACAATCATTCTACAATTTTTGTACATCTTACTCCTCTCAAGGGTTCTCGTCCTCAAAAAACCACCCTCATAACCTCAGGCACAGCACCATTCAGAACAAAGCCAGCCCCAGAGCTTGAAGGCTCTCTTCCAGAAAAAATGACATAAGGAAGGGGGATTTCTCTGAACATACCTTGTCCTCCTAAACCACATGATTCATTCAGAGAATTAAATTTTCAACAAGTCTGATTGCTGATAGCCCCTCTGCAACTGCTACTCCCCCAGCTTAAGTTTCTTGTGTATCCAGAGACATTTATAGGATGGCACTTTGTTTTGGAAAGATGCTACATGGAAACATTTCTGTTTATCTTTCTCTGCCAGTGTTTGCACTGAACAATGTCAGAGTTTACAACAGGACACTAATATCTGGAAGAAGTGCACTAGTAAGATAAGCACGGACTTGGTGTCATTGAGTTCCTTTTCTGTTAACCCAAATGACTCTTTTTCATGGGTGAATACTGTGTGAAGTGACTACTTCATCCTGAATTGAAGTGTTCTGTAGTGGAAACGGAGCAGGCTATATGCAGCCAACTTTGTGAAATGACTCCTGCTTATGCAAGGTCAGGTGCAAAGGGAGCTATTTGATCAAAGTGGTCCTGCTGTGTAAGATACCTGCTGGTGAGTGGAGAGAAGACAGGATTGCATTTTCACCAATTACTAAGCATTAATAGAAAGTCTTCTTGATTAGAAGTGGAATCCTTCATTATACATGATCATTACAGTTTATAGGGTTTTTTTAGTTCCTTTAACTTGATTTCTCTGGCAAGAGAATACAAATGAGAGCTCTGACTGCTCCATGACAGTTACCTCCTTTCACAGCCACTTCTCTTGTCTGACCTTGACCTGTACATAGGCTTTGGCATTTAATGATACTGTGGCTTTTGGTAGCAGAAATGGCAAAACAAGATCTTCCCTGTGTCCTTGAGCCAAAGTGTTACTTGTTAGCTAATGGTTAGAATGGAATGGTGATAGTGCTGGGTGAAAAAAATCTGAGATTTTGCATTTCTGTTAGCTTGGATTAAGAAGAAAAAAATATGCACTAGAAATATCTTTGATCTTGCAACATTTCTTCAATTCTGCAAAGCATGCCTTTGAGAAATTACAGTAAAAATCTATTCAAAAGTTTTTGTCCACATATCTCATATCCATTAATATCTCTGTTGTGCAAATATGGAAAACATTCTTTTCTAGGAATAAAATCTCCAATCATAAGTTCATATATTTCTTTTCCCCAACATCATTTTACTAAAACAAATCCTTTGTGCAAAGCAGGGATTCACATTTTGCCATAGGTACAGTCATCCACTGATGCAGATAGAGAGATAGGAGGAAAAATTAAGGGCAGACTTTGACCTGTACATACAAGAGATTTTCTTCTAGCAAGCCAATAAAGTTAAGCATGTGGTCAGTTATAGTCAAAGTAAACCCTTCAATCTGCATAATGTCTCACATAATTTCCCTGGTAGAAAACACCATAAGACTCTGCTTCATATGATTTTGACCACACGAACTTTAATTTTTGATATACTGATGCATCTTGATGCTTTTGGTAAGCTTTTGGTGCATGACTGTAGTAACTTCACTTTCCACATTGAAGTTTATGATCTGCTCATCATTTTCCAATTGAAGAATTCTCAGCTCATCCATAGCCAGCATACAGATGATTCCAGGCTCAGGCCTTAGTTGTTCAAATGAGATCCATCACTGTTTTAATAAACTGAAATAATTGATGACAAAACTGGCTTGATAAAACATGAGTCTGCCTGGAAGGGCTGGTGAACACCATCTGCTTGTTCTCAGCCAGTACAGTACTGCCGTGTGGCTACCCTGGAGGCTTGAATTCAGAAAAAAAGTCTAACTTGGAAATGAATCTGAAAAATCAGAAGCTTGACATTATTTAAGACAAGGCTTTACTTACCCATCAGAATGTTGTGTTTCCACTTAAACATTTGTATCAAATGTACATTCCGAATCCCTACTGCAACAACATCGTGCTGATTTATTATGTTTTACACTTGCAAGTCTCTACCTGCTGGATTTCCCCTTTGTTAAATGAGTTCATATGTATGGTTCCCACATGTCAATTATACCTAAGAAGATATATTTTCCCTCTAAAGGGAAGTCTGCATTCGAAAACAAGCAAACAACTCTCCTCATGCTTATCTGAAAACAGAGTATTTAGCTGGAGGAGTGTTAGGACATTCAATGAAACTATACATAACGATGTAAAACCACACCCTAGCAAATCCCTGTAAAATTTTGTGGGTTTTATAGGAAATTCTGTAACATCAACAGCTTGCCAAAATCTTAAAGAGTCACTACAGCTGAATCATTATATAGCCCTTCATTGCCTTAAAAACATCTCCCTGTTGTGTCTTCCTATAAGTAACACTCAAAAAGCCTGTAGCTTATTTTAAAGAGTAGCTGTCTTTCTTCCCTCTTGACTTTACTTGCTAAAGTAAGTAAAGCCTAAGCTGTAAAGCTCTTGGAGGACCCTATTTACACAGTGCCCCATTGCAGGGTCCCTGCAATAGCAACAAAAATCCATTAAAATACCATTCTTCCTCTGGCTCTCTGGTACACTTCAATTTCTCAAGCTATGCTTTTCAACTATGAGCACATCCTATAATTATTACTTCGGTGCTCATTAATACCATCAGCATTAAAAGTATTTTTGAGTAATGTAGTCTGGAAGCAGCATGCATAATTTCAACGACTCATGTCAAGAGAGTCAGGAACTGCTGTAGGTCCTTGGAAAACCAAAATGACTATTCATCCTTCCCTCCTCCCCACCGGCTTCCCTCAGGTATCATTCCCTTCCCCACCCTATACCCTATCCCTTCCAGTTATCAGAGGCGCTTCCAGTTTGCTGGACTGGGTTTACTGGATTGTAGCAGGAAAACTGTCCTGGCTACTGTGCCTGCAGCTGGTCCTGTGGATTGCTATAATTAGCTGAGTATTTATCCATTTCTAGTGGTGTGATCCATATTCTGTAGGAATATAGTAGTATTCAGACAGCCCATTTGGGGAAATTTTAATAAACTAAAAGCCTGCATTTCCTCAGCAAGAAGAAACAGGAGGGGAAGTGGCCACATAACGCAAAAAGAAATGATCTTGAGAATTTATACATCTCTGCACAGAAACTGCCATATAACCAGTGCATAGACATCGTAAAAAATATTACTCACAGTCAGTCCTGGGTATCTATGCACTCCAGGTTTTTATAAGTCAACAACAAGGGAACAGCTTCCCAGGAGCCATGCTTCTGCAACACATGCTGTGACAGAAAACTTCTCTGTACCCCTTAAGGGCTTAATCTGTGTGTAATAAAAAAATATTTCAAAAATGCAGAGCTCTGACCTACCTTGAGGCTCTTTTATGGGTGCAGGTTGTTTGTAACTACACAAATCCGCACTGGCAATCTTTTAGTGCTGTCCATGGCCGTAGGTCTTTTTTTTAAGAGAATATGGTCAGTTTGCTGAGAATGAGAAGAAATTTTGTGGGAGGAGGACATCTAGTGATGTGATAGATATTCACACGCTTAACTGTGTCCTGCACAGCTGAGACAGCCAGGTTACAAGTGACAGGTTTTTTTGAAGAGTAGCAAAGAGGAGGGCAGGTAGGCAGCTTTCTCTGCTATAAAGTGGTGGTCTTGGGGTCCAAAAGAACAGCAGCAATTTAAACAACTGTCAAATCAAACTCTTTGAAATTAAATGTGGCAAACATTTAGTGATTATTGCTACACTTCTCAGCTACATCTATGTCACATTCCTGTCTATATCTTACTGATGTTAATGATCACTTACACAATTTTTGCAGAGTAGCCCTTAAAATCCTGACACATTTAATCTCAAAAGCTTCCTGTTGAACTTTATGACTGCTCAGCATAGCAACATCTCTGACGCACAGTGACTGTTCTTTTAAAAGTCTTTAAAAAACACTTTTTTGTAAAAAACTTTGCTTAAAAGTATGGTTTATTAACTTTCAGGCTGATGAAAATTACTTATTCAGCATTGTAACTCCCCTGAACTAGGTTTTATTGGAGAAACACTGGAAATTTGCAAGTATAAAAACCTAAAACAAATACAGCAATGATCCGTGACACACTGGCTGGTCTGGTTCGGTTACACAGGAAGGGACACAGCACAAAACTGATGCTCTTATGACACCACAGCAGTGTTAATGACTAAACCTGTGAATCAGTTTGCATTGTCTACATTTCCCATGATGATAAAACAAACTAGTTTTTCAATGAGAACATATGGAAATAGTGAACTTTGGAAGGTTTGTGTAGTAGAGTGAATAAATATAAAGTAATGTGATTTTCTACATGCTATTTATCTAATGTTTCACTGCTTTTATTTTTTGTTGTCTTCATATTATGAAACTTTCTGTTTCCACTAGTAGCCAAGTTTTAGCTGTTACAGAAAAATGCATTGTATTTTATTTCAGGTCATACTCTGATGAAGAATTAGGAAATATATGTTAAGTGGAAACAAAGTTAGATAAAAAGGTAGTCCTTCTTTCATCTCATTGCAGAGCCCAAAGCGAGTATCTGAAGTAATTCCTAAGGAATTCAATTTAATTCTGTCCTACTGCCTATTTCCACATTTCCTCAATTATTAGTACTTGTATGCAAAATATACAACCATTTTATATATAGAGAAAATGACTTAAACTTATTTCATTTTAGCCAACATATCTCACCGAACCTGATAGCAGCAAGAATACTGAGTAACTTTTTAAGGAAAAGTAATTCTAGGTGCCTTTCAAACTTATTGCCATAACTTATTCTTGAACTCCATTGATTATTGAACTAAAAATTCAATTTCCCCTGCACATGGACATTTTCTTTCAGGAAGAAGGGAAGTTTCTTTGTCAAGCAGAAAATTTTCATTCCAAAGTTTGCTAAACAAAACTGACATTGACGTTACTGTGATTGTTCCAGTCAAGCTGCCAATTTTTAATATTTTCAACCTGACAGATTTATTTCTTCTCAAATAAAGAAAAATCCTTCTCAGAATAAAAATATATAACTTCTTTATATTTCCTTATTCTGCAAATAACCAAGTGCCACTCTGTGAACATAATAAAACTGAGGACCCTTGAGGGTGACCTGGCGAACCACGATGGCGAGGAATTGTGATATAGTGGTTTAGGCAATTTCATTGCAGCAGCTCGGCACTAGAAAAAAATTAGAAATGGGTTTTCTGTTACTAAATATAATGAATTCCCTTTCTGTCCTGTCACAAAGTGTCAAACTTCATTAATGAGAAGAGAGATGTGGTTCATGCCTGTAGAAAAGGTAATATGAATATACATATTTAGAATGGAGAAATGTTGCATATTGCCACAAGAGAATTTTTTCTGTATCAGATATTGCACAATTCTTTCTAAATAAGATATTTCAAAATTAGCAGATATAGTGATATGACACAACTTCTACATCTTCAGAACAATCTGCTATTATTTGTGAAAAATGGCTGAATTTTCAAGTCCATACATACAGCTCAGTGTCTTCATTTCAGGAAAATACTTAAGTCACATTTACTTTAAATCTGTGGGTATGCAATAGAACAAGGCAATCACTTTTGGTTAGAATTAGCTTTAAATGCCTTGCTGAATCAGAGCATAAAATGTTTCATTGTTTAATAGTAACATAACTTCCACTTCTAATTATCTTTGCAATTGTATTAAATTCAGTGTGGCTCAGTTTCATCTCAAGGACAGCAATGGCTATCATTTATTGTTTTATGCAATATATAAGAAAATGTACTGTCAGTAGGAAATGCTCAGATTTCTCTTGATAGTCACTGTAAAATACTCATAAATACCATTTCAATTGGAGATGTGACAATAATAAAACTGGAGAAACCCACCTCAGGCAAGTTTTGATTTACACACAGCCTTTAGCCTAGGCTTTTGCTAAGTCAGGCTGTTCTGGGGATACAGCAAAGGTCACTGGAATCACGCAGGACTGTACACCTGCATATTCCATAGTTCTCTTTAACCTAGCAGATGTCCTGAGGTACATTATGAGTTCACACTCAGGATGAATTGCCCCTAGTTCCAAAAGCCTTGCTGGCACAAGACCCAATTTACATTTCCCATCTCTAGTGAGAACAAATTATACCTAAACTTTCCAGAATGTATAAGTAATATTCAGGCATTTAGTAAAGGTAAGACTTCTGCACCTACGGAAATGAAGCCTACATCATGCATTTTTATGGCTCTTGTTGGCAAGTGAAACATGACGAATTTCTTCTGTACAGAACTGAAGGGATGATGGAAGTCATCAAGCAACTCGAACACACCTACCGTTACAGAAGTGCTTCATGGCAATTCAGAATATCCTACTGATTTGAAACCTGCAACTGCATGGTCTGAAACAGGTAGCAGAGAAGTCTGGTCACCTGGAAGCCTTTATCTTCATTTTAACCTGGGGTAAAACAGCACAGCTCATTTACAGAATGTTCTCAGAGATCCTTCAGTCTCAGGTCTTGTCCCCCACGCAGGGGGATTCTAACCAAATTTCACATGCACACACTCTTCAGCCATCTGCAAAGTCAGTGTAGCAGAGCAGTCTTCTTGTTTAAATATAGCCAGAGTTTTTACAGATGACTTATCCCTCAGGAAATTTGCTCTAGCACTTTGCCCTCTGCCTGTGCTTACAACATTTCTCTGACACACTTATTTAGAACATGCTCGTTTATGCTGTTTACTTAACAAGGCTGAATTTGAGAGACAGACTAGACAATTTGCTAAAATTTGAAGTTCTGGAAATTAAAATAGAAACAAAATATTTCTATGCAGTAATAAACAGGAAATCTAAATTTCACTTCTGCAGAGAAAAGTAATTCCATCTTCCTTGAGTCTGCAGCAGCCCATTGCTGTTCATGCCCATATTTGACTTTATAGTGATGTTCTTTTAATCAGAACTTAAGGTTTAGTTAGATAAATATATGTGCATGAAGTCAGAGCAGGTATGTCAGGAGTCTGTCACACACGGCCAGCCATACTGGAGACTTCACCCCAAAAAATGCAGTTCCACAGGTCTGAGAAAGGGAGGTCCCTGCTAAATCCTGTTGAAGTCACCAATAATTTCCCTACAATGAAGAAAATTAGTGCAATTGGTATCTGCTGAGGTTAAAGGACTTGTTCTTGGAGTAAGAGGTTTCTCAGTGCTCCCTGCAGAGTCCACTAGTGGAGAAAGAGCAGTAGGACTTCAATTTCTTTGGAAACCATGAAAATTTTTTTTTTTTTTTTTTTTTAACCAATCAGGTCATCACTCTGTGGTCTCAACAGATCACATGTAATGTGTTCAAAAGAGAAGTGAAGGAGAAGTCAGGCCAGACTGCACTGATTGGGCACAGGGCATGGCCAGACTAGTGTACCGACACAGTCAGCTATTGACACACAACCGTCCCTTTTCATCCCCTTAACCCCTGTTATCCCCACACTTGTTTCTCCCCAAATCACATAAATCCATCTTTTCTCCCCTCTTGGCTTTCTCCCCTAGACATCCCATAAGTCCTATGCTTATGCTTTTCCAAGATGCTCTTCCCCTGCATCCCAGCAAGTGTCCCACACCTCTAGACAACAGCCACCCTCAGTCCAGAAGGTGCTCCAGGTTTGCCTTCAGTGGTGGGTGTCACACCTGGACCCAGCAGCTGAAGCTGTTCTGGGATTTGGACTCCTTCATGCCTTGTGCCCCTCTGTTCCTCTGGCCTCATGGAGGTGGGTGATGGCTCCTGCCATTTGCCTGGGAGCAGCCAAGGCAAGATATTATTCAGGTTCCTCCAGCTGCTGCTGTCTCTCTACGCTCATTTGTGTGAATGCACAGGAGAGTTTACCACATTATCTAAAGGACAATACATTTCTATTTTGATTATATTTAGAATGGCTTATAAATATGATGCCTCATTGATTTATTTTTTCAGAAATATCAAAACAGATGTCAAAATTTGCCTCACTTAAAAAAAAAATCTATATTAAAGTCAAGCAAAAGTTTATTTTTAAATCGTTAAAAATAAAAAAATTATTATTTTTTTTAAAGTATTCCACATATAGCCCACTAAATAGACTATTTTGCTTATTTCAAAATACCATTTTAAAAACAAATACCTTGGTTGGAAGTTTAGCAGACATGCAAGTCTGAAAAAACCCATTCCCTGCTCCCCTCCAGTTTTCCAGATTTGCTTTGCTTGCTTGAAAGAAGAAAAAAAAAAAGTAGGAGTTGTTTGCAGAGCGTTGCCTTCAATATTTGGCAGGAGAAAACCTTGCAGCATTCCCTGAGCATGACCACTCTCAGCTGTGTGATAACCTCTAAGTGACAGTGTTCGTCTCTGTTGGGAAATGTCCCGTAAGAGCAGCTCAGGGTCCCTCAGCTGGACCTCCCCATGGAGTACAACTGTGTTTGTAGGGTGGCTGACAACCAAAGGGTGGCATCCCTGGGGATTTGGTGCCTCTGGGCTACTCCTGG
>WTSP01001926.1:20222-47618 GCA_025331215.1 Actenoides lindsayi | reverse complement strand
TTATCAGTTTGGCCTTTCCAGCATCCTTTTCCAGTTATACAAACCCGAATAAAAGGAAGACCACGCACATTGCTCTACTACTGCACTAAATGTGCATCTCAGTGTTTTTAGTACATAGAAGGCTTTCTAGGAGCAGACATGTTTTTATGCATACTTGTGCTATGTGCTATACACCTATGAACAGCTCAAAGGTCGTATCTGAATGATCTTATAGACTGTATGTCTTCCACTCAGCAACAGAAGAACAGGGAGAAATAACTTTGCTTTGCAAAGACAAGAGAAAGTGTTGGGACAGCCTGAAGCAGTAGCCCCCTTCCTCTCTGTAATTAGCAAAGGTGCCAACATAGTAGTAGCTGTTCAAAATACTAATACTAGAATGTAGAGAACAGATTTGCATAAGATTCAAAGGTAACAAATCAGTAAGTAACTTACACTGCCACGCTTATTTAAATTGTATTTCCTGTTTCCTAGGGACACAAAATAACTTGGGTAACACTTGCTGACAGATGACAGATTGTCTCCATAGTTTTATGGGACCTATGTTCTTCAAAATGCTGTTTACTACCAGCAAAATCAGTGCTTAGCATAAAAAAAGATGGAACCTTTTTTTTTTATCTTTTTGTCAAGTTTCTCACGTTAAAAGATCCCAATTCGACATAGTTAAAAAAGGAAAAAGTTGTATAAATGCAGCATTATAAACATTCAACAAAATTTCTACTCAATCATGTGCCAAAAGGACAAGCACAGAACACAGATTTTGTTTTCACTGGATTGTCACAGTAATAAACATTTAAAGTCTTCTCATCAAGTATAATGTAACCCTGAGATATCACAAAAATGAGTTTCATATTATAGAAACAACATCATGCAACTAATGAACTACCTCTTTCAGAACTGCCGGGTTGTATCTCATTTTAATTGGCATGTTATAGAGAAGGAACAAAGTGAGATTTTTAACAGAATGGGATCTTAGTAACAGTTAAATGTAACTAAGATCTGATTTTGTCCCAGGTATTTGGATTTTTAAAATTGTTATTAAAGAGTGGTGTATTTCACTTGCCAGTTACATAAACCCATCTCAAGACTACCTGCAAACTCTGTAGCATCTTTTCTCACTGCTGTCTCACCTGAGCCTGGAGGACTTCTTCAAGACATCATCCAACAGACTGATACTCTCAGCTGCACTGAGAGTATAAAATTGTCTTTTATGAGTGAGAGGCAGTGAGTGGGCAGAAGTAAAGCAGTGTCTTAGAGGAGCGACCAGCCTCAGGATAAACAAGACTGATGGCTGGTATGAGAGCCAAGTATCATACTCACATGACACACATTTGGTAGTTCTGCTCCAAAGGCCACCTGAGATCTCATATATCCTGCTGGTCTGTGGGGAGATGGATGTAGATTTTCTCCTGCCACACATCCTCAGTGGGCAGAGTGTTTGAACAGGTGACATTTTGTCTTTGCTTGCTTGTGTTGCCTTGCAAAAATCAGCCCTTTGTAGTCAATTGTAATTTCAGGTTGGGACACGTTCAACATGAAATGGAGAGAGATTGCACACCTTGTACTGAAGGAATATAACACTTCTGGTTTAAATATTATCCTGTGGCATAACTAAACTTGGTATGTTTTTATTTGTTTTACCAGTATCTCCCCAATCTCAGGGAGATTTGAGTCCTGTTTGTTTATTTATTTATTTCCCTTATTTATTTATTTATTATTAAGTGTTTATTTTCTATGGTCCTAAAGTCTAACCTGTCCCTGAGAAGCCTGGCGCAATGCAATTTCTTTTTACTTGCCTCCTGTTGATGAACTATGCTTCTATAATGAAATGCCAAACAGTTCTTTGTTGTCAGCCATGACAAAAGCACTCATAGCTTATATACCGAATGGTGAACTCTTAGGACAAACTTTTCTGTTCACAGTCAATCTATTGGATAAGCAAGACCGTGGAACACGCTGTAACTTAAAAAAAAATAATTAAAAAATTATAAAAAAAATTCAACTCTTTCACTGTTTGGAGTCCTTTCCAAAGCAGAAAAAGCCTGAAATAAACAACAAAGTAACCACAAAATGCATGACACAGACATACATCTATTGAATTAAATGTTTGTATAGCATATAGCAGTACTTTAGTAAGCCCTCATCATGAACCATGACAAACCACTCCCACCAGTATAATATAAATGAAAAAAATCACACTATTCCTGTGCAATCACTCTCAGAAGTAGAATGGAAGAAATACTTACAACCATCTTACCCACAACTTGAAGGAAAGGAGTATACTTTTGCTGTGCTTACAAAATGATGTTGCAATCGGATATGTAGAAGAAACCGTGGGCAAATGACTCTAGAACTGCTGCTTATCCTGTATGTCAAACCCCAAACCTTGTCTGTCTTTGCAAGTGAAACTTTAGTATTGCTGTGCCTTCACCTCATGTCCCAGAAGATGGCAGTAGTCCCACAGCATTCATGGATGGAGCAGCTCTTTCCTCTCCTGACTGGCTGTGGGTTTTTTTACAGCTAACTTTTTCTAGTTTTCCACATGAGGAGGTTATTCATTAGCATTACTTTGATGCTAATATAGTTCATACATGAGTTTTTTTAGCACCTGTTCGCAGGTTTTTATTTATTTATTTTATTATAATAAAACTAAAATGAAATAAAAACATTTGTCTTGAAATATCATGTGAAAGGGCATCCAAAAAGATGTGCAATAAAACGTATTTACCATTTGACTTCAGGGAGATATTAAAACCTGTTCTGTCTCAAATTGGAGAGCAGAACTGTGTACTGAGGTTCACAAGTAAGCTTTTCTGTTTTCATGTTTGTGTTGCTAATTCTCTGTTTCATTAGAAATCTTGTATTTGGCATTCTCTTAGACCCCATAAAGTGGAATTGTCACACAGTAAAAGCAGTAGCTTCTCTTTTTGAAAAAAGTCAGCCATATCATGGTTGCAGAGGAAACGGGAGAGATGAAGCTTCAGAACGTGACACCAGATGGCAATGGCAAAGATGGCAATAGTATCTGTTTACCTGTGTAGGCAGCAGCATCATACTCTGGAGGTCACTGGCACGGCCTGAGGCTTAGCGTGACTGAAAATCCCATATGAGAGAGCACAAGGACACGGATGGATTCTTTCCAACAGACGCTGTCTGTGGCATGTATGACCTCTTGCTTACTATAGAAGTTCCTGAGTTGCACATGCATTGCTAAGTTTAAAGCACTGTATCTGGTGCATCCAAACCTCAACACCACCTGCCTGTGTTTCGCTGAGACTATGCCTATTTATGTGCATCTTCTCAGTACTTTGCACAAGTTTGATTGGGAATTTTGGATCTTACTTGATTAAAAGTAATCCATTACTAATACCATCTTCATTATTTCTGAAGGTCAGTTTGTCTCCAAGTGTCTTTCAGAGTCCCTAGTTTGTATTTCTTATAATCTAGGAGCCGGCAATTCATTGCATTGTGATTAATACATTTTTCCCTTGCTCTCTGTGTGAACTCTAGAGTACATTAGAGCTATTTTGATGACAATAGATGAATTGTAAAGAAGCATTTGTGAAATTACCATGGTGAAATCTTAGAAATTCTTCCTTGACTACTTCCCCTCCTCCTTCTCTGTTCTCTGAACTCAGTTGAGTTCCCGTCATGATGACTTGAGACTAAATCAAGGATGAGTAAAGAAGGATTTAATAAAACAATAATCTCTCTTGACCTTTCTTTCTAAGGGAAAAAGAAAAATGTATTCAGAATAACTTCAAATCCTTCTCTTGTACTTCAGCTGCCTGGAGCTGAATACATTATCTTCATTATCTTTGGCAAAATGACTGAACGGCCTAATTTCCGCCTCCAAAGCCTCTGGAATTTTTGCCACAGTACTGAACTACAATGAGGACAATACAAGGCATCACATACTTGTGCAAAATCACAAGGAGCCCCTTGAGAGCCCTGTTTCAAAAGTAAAAGCTTCAGGTCCCTAAATTATTACCAATAGATGAGGATGGTCTAGTGGAAGATGAGTTTACACCTTGTACCCGTGACAATCTATAAGTCACTTCATTAATCATCATTTTAAAAGTAAGCCCCAACTTAAATGATTCAGGGTCAGAAGATGATGGTGACTGGTTTAACTGGAATTGAAACCACCTGCAATGCAACTGAATGTGTCTCTGTGGCTCTGGTGTGAGAATTGCTGCTGCAAGTGTAAGGGCAGTTTAGAGGACAGCAACGGCATTGCCTCCTACTGCAAAGCTGCTTAGGAAATGAGTACAAGATTGCAGCAAGGGAAAAGAATACAAGTGTTCACTCATATATTTAGAATAACTAACGAAGGCCCTACAGCAGCACAAGACTTCGTAGAATCATAGAATGGCTTGGGTTGGAAGGAATCTTAAAGATCTCGTTCCAACCTCCTTGCCATGGACAGGGACACCTTCGACTAGATCAGGTTGCTCAAAGCCTCATCCAGCCTGGCCTTGAACTCTTCCTGGGATGGGTCATCCACAACGTCTCTGGCCAACCTGTGCCAGTGTCTCACTACCCTCACAGTAAAGAATTTCTTTCTAATATCTAATTTAAATTTACTCTCTTCCAGTTTAAAACTGTTGCTCCTCGTCCTATCACTACACTCCCTGATAGGGTCCCTCCCCAGCTTTCCTGTAGGCCACCTTCAGATACTGGAAGGCCACTACAAGGTCTCCCTGTAGTCTCCTCTTTTCCAAGCTGTACAATCCCAACTCTCTCAGCCTGTCCTCATAGAGGAGGTGCTCCAGCCCTCTGATCATCTTTGTGGCCCTCCTCTGGAGGTGCTCAAGCAGGTCCGTGTCTTTCTTACACTGGGCACCCCAGAGCTGAACACAATATTCTAGGTGAGGTCTCATGAGAGTGGAGAAGAGTGGCTACACTTTTGGGCTAATCATTTTCATGTAGCACTGCTCTACAACGGAAGATACCTCTGAAGTCCAGATTCACACCTGTCAAGGCTGCTTTTGGGCAGAGCAAAGTTCTACTCCAACAGACCTTATAGCAGGAAAGGATGAGTGGAGTCAGGCTGCAGTCTTAGCAAATACAACACCAGAGCATTAAGGCCTGGTTCCCACGGGTGAACATACACATGCGTTATTCACTGCACTGTGCCTCAGTGCAGAGTGGGTGGATCCAGTAATAAACCAATACAATTTCTTAGGCATTTGCTGCTAGTGTAAGAGGTGAATAATAGCTGAAGTTTCCTTTACTTCCTTATGAGTAGAAAAAAGGAAACAATCTTTTCATGGGGATGCAGAGAGCTACAGACCAGTTTTAGTTCCCAGAAAGCTTATGGAGAAAATCCTCCTGGAAGTCATGTACAAGAAGAAGAAAGTCATTTGGAACATTCAGATTACATTCACTAAAAGCAAGTTCGATTTGACCAACCTGTTGACCTTCTATGAAGTTCTTACTGTTTTTGTTGACTAAAGGACAGGAGTGGCTGTTTTCCCACTTGGACTGTACCAAGGCTTTTTCCAGTTTCACACAATAGCCTTATAACCAATTCACTGAGATAAGACTTTGATAGGTGGATGAAAAATTGGCTGGTCTGCTAGGCTCCAGGGGTTGCAGCCAGCATTATGAAGTTCCACTGGAAGCCAGTCCCTAGTGGCATCTCTCAAGGGTTAATACTGTCACCACTATTTTAAACATCTTTATTAAGAACCTGGACAATGGGACATAGCACAATCAACATATTCACAGATATCAACTGCTGCCTGCAGGCAGGAGGGCAAGGCTGATGTATAAAGAGACAAATCTCATGAGAAATCTCAAAAGCTAATGCAAGGTCCTGTATCTGGGATAGACTAATCCCATGCAGCTGAACAAGCTGCGGGCAGTTGTCTGGAAAGCAATTTCACAGAGGAGGTCCTGTCTGACAGCAAGTTGAATATGAGCCAAGCATGCCCTTGAAGGAATGGAAGTCAGCTGCATTCTGGGCTGTGTCAGCAAGAGCATAGCCCTTGTTGCTTCTAGCTTGCTGCTAGCCCTTGCTATCACCTCCCAAGAGGGGAAGTGGTTCTTCTCCTCTGTTAGGCATTTGAAGCCACCGCTGAAGAACCTTCTTCAGTCTAGGCTCCCCAGACCAAGAAAAACATTGCTATACTGAAGCAAGTCCAGTAGGTTTGTGTATTTAATATGGGTCCTATGCAATCTCATTTCAATCCGAAATAAATGGATTACGTGGAAGTGCAGCAGAGGTCACTTTGAAACCCTGTGGGAATTAAGAGCTAACACCTACCTTTGAATCTAGTTCTGTAATAAGGGAAGAATTCTCAGCTGTAACCATCCTGTAAAAACTTAGAAACTCCAGCATTCTCTGTTAAACGCATAGGTCTTATTCCTTTTATTAAAAATGTAAATTACAGTCAAAAATACATCAGCCTAGACAGTAAGGAAATACAGGAACTCTTATGTCCTCCTCCAAAGCAGGAGTTTAGAGTTTGAAGGTGAAGACCCACACAGTAATATGAACACAGCACAAGGATGGGGGGAAAGAGAGGCACATCGTGAAAGCAAGAGGCTTTCAGCAGCAGCAAGCTGGAGGGCACGTCATGCCTGTTAGGTAGAGTCAAACACCGTGTTACTGTCTGAAGGGTAATGCAAGGGCACAGTTGTAACTAAAAGCAAAGTATTTGCAATACGCACTTGGGCAGAAATGATAGATAGATAGATACAGAGATGGCTATTATTGAATACTTCAGTACACATCAAATCAAATTCCTCAAGCGCACCTACAAGAATCAAGACCTGTGTTTTGTACGTATGGCTGTTTGGTTAAAGGGTTTCCCCTTGTACTGCCTTGGTTTGTGAAGCTGAGGGAGGGTTGATACAGGCTTTCTGAAACTCCTGTGGGCAAACTAATTTTGCTTGCACATGCTGGTACCTTAGTGCTATTGCTCATCTTAAGCAATTTGGACTCTATTTCTCCAGCTATTCCACCGAGCTTTAACAGAATCCTAAGAGAACTGTGAAGAAATAGAAATAAAGACACCATTTTCCAAATAAAGAAACCATTTTCCTAATAAAGAAACCATTTTCTCATATTTGCATTGAAAGAACATGTACAAAGATCTTTTTTTTTTTTTTTACTTTAAGAACTATTAGTTTAGCTTAACACTCTATATTAAACCAATTACACTTTTCATACGATCACAGTGGGAATAAAATGTTCATACCATGTATAACCTGTAAGCATGATGCTATAGAAGAGAAGCACAGTCTCATGACAGTCTGATGTCCTGAAATGCCTATCTGAGGGGCCAGACTGATCACAGAAACCGATGGAGCCCAGGGTTATATACGGATTAGTGTTAGAGACTGGAAGGGCACCTCCTAATTTCATATTCCTACATCAATTCCAGGGCCACGACTAGGATCTCTTCTAAAAATTTATTCCTTGGTTTCATAAGGAGCCTCAAATGCACCCTGAACAGCTCTGGACACAAATTCAAGACTGAGTAAGCCTCCTAACATGCTTCAAACATTATCTGTAAGAACTGAATGAAACTAAAAAAGTGACAAGTGAAAACAGACAGTTTATATACTAGAAAACTCAGACAGTTTATATACTAGAAAACCCTCAAGCACTTAAGGAAGAAGTCAGATAACTATTGCTGCTGGTTTTAGTGTGTAAAAAGAGATTCTTACAACATCTTCTTCATAGAAACAAATATTTCAGAGCAACACACTTTTGATTATTTAAGGAAGGTTCTGGCCTACATAAGTGCAGAGAAGGGTTTGAAGATGCTGTCCCAAAGAAAGGTTTAAATAAAACTAAAGGCAACATTTGCTGTGTTCTGGTATCCCAGCATTTTTAGGCAAATGGGGATACTGGGGGACTGACTAGTGAGTTTGAAAGATTGAACTTGGCAGCACTGAGCGAAGCAATCTGAACTCGTGTTTGGGATACAGAACTTCAGATTTTAGTCTTATGGTGTTTATCTCTTTGACTCAGCTTCATTTAGACAACTTGCTGGTGTGAAAAAGAAACAACTGATCAAAATCTAACAGGTTTTAACATGCTTTCAGCTTCTCCCTTAATTTCATAACTTCCTATAACACACCCTAGGGCTTTTTGGAAAGCCTTGATTTTTAAAATCTATGCTAGGGGTGAGGGACACTAAATATCAATGCTATTTCCATCCTAGCACTCTATTCTTTCCCTTAAATGAGATGGCACCTGTGATAAGTGACAAAACATATTCCTTTTAAAACACATTCACAGTAATGCTACAGAAAGTTAGGAAAACTCTTTTCCTCTTTCACTTTTAGCAATCTGTAGTTAATTTAGAGGTGAAAAAGCCTAATTTAGAACCCCATGTTTTCCCATCTCGCCTCTGATGCTTTCTTTGACCTTCCAGGGTAGCTTTCATAAATCAGTGAACTAAGATGATGAGGTTATCGGAGTTGAATTTACACTTATTTTCTGGTAACAAGCACATGTAGATTTCTTACATTTCATACATACTGGATCTAAGAATTACAATATTTTGTTTTTCATCAAGAACATGCCAAAGGAATGTTTTCTCATCCTTCCCCTCACACTCCCATATGCAATACATATTTATAGCTATGAAACAAAAATGATGTGGGAAGCCATGTCAGGTATAGAAATCAGAGTGAGTTAGATCAGCCACAAATCTAAAGAGATTGAAGGTTTCTGCTTAACAGCTACTCCAAACCATCCATTTCCACACTGGCGTATGGGTGTTTGTAATGGGAGAAGATTTTTGTTAAGGAAAGTACATACAAGTGAGTCTGAAACTCATTGACATATGTCCTTCAAAATGATTTTCATTTTCTTTTTCTGAAAACAATTTTCACAGTGAATGCTAAAATGCTGCAGATAAATATTTATCTCAAGCCACTTATTTTTTTCTTTGCTTTCACTCTGCTCCAGGAAATGAAGTAAGGCTGACTCATATAATCTATACTCTCCCAAGCAAAGAATTTTATCTCCACATTAGCCTACCTAACTAAAGCAGCAAAGCAGGTTTAGAGGTGAGGAAAAAGGAAGAATTATCTGGGGCTTCAGACAAGGCAAGTTATCAAAGAGTAGCTAGGACATGGGAAAAGGATATTTAATAATTCTGAGGCAGCCCTTCCTTTTTTGCCAGCTTAATGCCAGCTGTGGCTTTCAATTTTCTCAGCAGTGCATCCATGGGTCAAGGAAATCATAGTGCAGGACTGGATCTGGCACAATAAAACTTGAAATATTTCTTTCCTGTGAAGTGACATCAAAGCAGACTGAAGTTTTCAGAAACTCATGAGGTTATATCAGCTGTATTATATATGCTCAAAGCAAAATCGTAACTATTAACTGATACTTAGAATTTGTCAGACTAGGAAACAAAATGTCCCCTAGAGAATACATCATGAAGTGGCACACAAGCCTGCTGCGGTAAGGAGCTGTTGGAAAGCAATGCAAACACTTCAGGGCACAGGACCTTAAACCTGGGTTGTCATCTCCATCTAATCCTGACCTGACCGCATGGCTCTTCATAAACGATTTCACCTCCATTTCCCCTCCTGCTTTGTCTACATTACCTACAGAGGCTGTAAATTTTTTTTGTAAGGGAAGGAGCTTATTAGAAGGAAGATGTACTTTTTTTCTGTAAATTTTTATAGAAAGACAAGTAGCTGATGAAACTGTCACCACTGATGGGAATTAACTATTTTATGGTGACAAACAACAGAGAGTGCAAAGTGAGACAGAGCCAAGAAAAGACCTGAAAGGGATAACAAGCATTTTATATTTGACATCATGCCTTTGATTTGATGAGATTGCTTACAAGCTTCTATTTCTATGTGCACTTGTGTGAATTACAGGAATGATGCTTCAGTTTCAGGTTGGATTAGTTACTGAGCAGTGTTGATAAAAACACAGGAAAATGATGGGAGATGGATTGCCTAGGGGCCTGGTACCCACCAAGACTAACAGCAGTCCTTTCTGCTTATCATCAGCTCTGCTCTTTCTAACCATCTTCTAGCCTGCAAGTTACACAATTGGGAATCCTGGACTTGTAACCAGAATCCTCAGACACACTCATTTTTGTTTGTTTTTTTTTCAATTGTTGTTTATTAAGCAAGAAAGTCTCTCATTTTACCTGCAATTACAACCATAGAAACAAATATTTCAGAAATTTCTCTGTACTTGGGAGTTTCAACAACACAATTGTAATATTGTCCTCTGAATTGATTCAGGTTAAGTCTTTAGAGAGACTGCTTTAAAATTGTATAAACTCCAGCAAGCTCCTCGTACAACAGATTCCAAAAAAGCCTAACAAATGAAGTTTTGTTGTTTAGTGCATGTACCAATATGAACATAGGTTTCTTGAAGTCAGGCTTCAGAAGAACAGCACCTTGTGCTGGTTAAACCCTCCCTGCATCCCCTGCCCCAGTCACATCCACTTTTCATTTCAGAGCAATTGAAGACTATTTGTTGTAACCGCATGCCAGACCAGATTACTGCCATCAGGATTTCTGATTAGTTCTGTACATCAGAAAATAATTTCGTATATTCAGTTATTGCAATTCCTTCACTAAAAAAATTCACAACCAACTACTGTTCCCAAATACATATGTGGCACTCGCTGAAACACAAGAGAGCAGACGTGTTGGAGAGCACAACCATACAGAAATACTTCATGAAATAGTAATTTTTCAGAACAAATAGAAATTAAATAATCCTCTGCCTTCTACCTGAAAGGATGAGTACAGATGTGGGACATGTTTCTGAAGGAAGAGTGCCTGTACCCCAAAGATGAAAGTCTCTGCCTTAAAACTCTTGGCACCTCTGGTCCTATGACTGCTCCAGCCCCATCCTACTTCCCATGTGGCTGGGTATTGTGACAGCATCGTGGATTGGCAGAAAGGCAACTCTAAGTTTTGTGTCACTATTGAGGTGTAGTTTGAAGTGCCTAAATCCATGCAGATCTTTTCTAGACCTTCTGTGTGCATTTTTATGCCAGCATCAATGACTTGCATGCTTAAAATTGCATTATTCCTCATAGAAAACAGGGAAACAGGTATCTCCCAGAGATACACATATGGGTGGACCAGACATAAGGATAATGTTTGCACGGTGCTCAGTGCACATTTACTGGCTCATTTCTGACACATTGTCAGATCTAAGGCACTTAAATACTTCTGACATCACCACGAGTGATATAGAATCACACAATGATAATAGATTGTAAGTAGAAAGATTGATGGCTACGAAGTGCCCCAAATGGCTGTGTTACCTGCCTCGAGTTTAGGTAAATGGAAAATGATACCTGAAGATTATTATCAAATTGCAAAAATCAAAGATCTTTAACTTAAGGTAATCTTATAGTCCATTATCACAATGCTTTTGAATGTTAATAAAATACAAAAAGCACAATTCTGTTACATTATAATCCAACAGATGCTTACATTTTTAGTTCTGAAGAGTAACTAGAGCAAAATAAGTCAACTGTATGAAAAGATGATGAAGGCTTATGACTGCAAAATCTGAGTAATTTTGTGTGCACCCAGCAATTTATATCTAATACACTAAATGGTAGAGTTTGGACAGGGGAAGAGGGTATGGGTATATAACTGGATGTTGCTCAGTTAAAATTTATGAGGCTGGATTTTTCTAATGTCCCCCACTCTGGAAGGAACTGTCAGATGTCTCAGCTGTGTCCTGGCATGAGGTACAGTCAGCATCTCTGAACATCAGCTCCTGAGTTAGCTGACTCCGAGCTAAGTTTGCACTTCAGATCCAATCCTTTCTCCATGTGGTTCACATCAAATGCATCCCAAAATGGACCAAACCTGAGTTAAAGCAGGAAACCAGACCTTCTGTGCCCTTCCTGCCCCCAGCCCACAATTTTTCTGTGGGCAATGCCTACAGGGCTGATGCTGTACTTGTCCAGTAGCTCTCCAGGGAGTTTCAAGCTCGGTGGCATGTATCCGCAGGAGCCAGGTGGTGCCTGGGAGCCTTGGCAGAGCCCAGCCTCAAGCCCTGAAGGACTTGGTAAGCCTCCCAGTCCCAGCTCAGAGGCTTGGGCTCCCCTCAAAAGTGGGAGGTTAGTCTTAAGTTCTGCCTTTAGTGAGAGATTATTTATTATTACTTACAAAAAGCTCCTGCATCCTCACATGTACTTAAAGGTTGATATTGTGGCTCTGTAGATTTTAGTACTTTGAAAATATTGCCAGTATTATGGGGTGATTGATTCAAGAGAAGAGAAATTAGATTTATTTTGATTGAGGATATAAACTGAAGTTGAAAGTCTCATTTAAAAGTGACAAAATAGGATATGAATCAATGGGTTTGTAGGGGCATGACGCTAGTCAAATGATATCCACTGCACGGATACTTCTGATTGTGGGAAGAGCTTTCTTGACAAAGAAAGTTTTCTTGACAATTAAGAGGCCAAGGAGAGGCAAGAGACATCTTAGCAATGTTTTATTTTTTTGCTTTAAGTTTGGAAGTTATTTTTTTCTGAAGAGTGATTTTTCTCAAATGGGAGGTTTCAGCCTAGACCAGCCTAATTCATGTACCATTACTTGAATTCAGAGCTCTATCAGCTTTCATTATGTTGAAAAAAGCATCTGTGTAATTTTTCTACTTCAAGATTCTTTATGCATGCACTGGTGTCTGGCCTCTTTTTTTGTTTGATTTTTCAAAGTGACTGTCACTCAAAAAAAATTGGATAATAGCCATATCACCATATCTATAGTCTTAAATTATGTCTAAGAGCATTTCTCTTGATTATTCTGCATTTTATGAAGAAAGACATTTCCTCCCAAGAACTTGGGAGTCACTGAACATCCAAATATGGATAACAGCTTTTTGTTTACACACTTTAATTCACTTTTTATAACTTATACTATTAATAGAATACATCTATTTTCAAAAAAATAGAAGTGACACAATACATTATTTATCTCTAAATTTACAGTTCCTTCATAATATACATCTGCATATGAAGTACTTTTGCAAAAGAGGTCAATTCATTATTTGGATGCCAAATACTCACTATTAAAACCCATTATCCAGTATCCAATTATAGATGTGAGTGCAGATACTTTAGAAAATGTTTAAAAGCTATCAAAATAAATTCTAGCTAACTCACTAAGACACTAGAACAAAACACACTAAAAAAAAAGGACATAAAAGACAGGAAATTTGAATTAAATATTGCCTGATTACTGATCTCCCAAAATGACATATCCTTTTAACCATGGTTTTGCACTACTTCTACTATGTAGAAAAAACATTGAATTTCAAGGGGCCTTACCCAGGACAAACATGTTCTTAAATGTTCCTGCATGGGCATGAGTTCAGGGTTGTCTAAAGCAAACAGTGACCATAGTCTTTTCTTTGAGAATGGGATGTGCTACAGGTATGCCAGGACTTACTTCTCATACCATAGAAAAATATTCCAGAGTAATAAAAAAATGATCACAGTAACTCTTTAACGATCTGTCCTGAAGCCAGAAACTGAACAGAAATCAGAGAATCAGTTTTTGGAAGAGACAAGGTATGATTTAGTGTTCTGTGCAAGTTAATAAGACAGAACACAAAAAAAGCATTCATTTTTAGTCTTATTGGGAGAGTTAATATGTCTCATTTAGATGAAGTTTGTAGAGTATATTTTGTTATTGTGCATTGCAAATAATTCAAAACTCATTAGATCATATGGTTATCTTTTTTAATTTCTCTAATATTGATTTTTAGAAACTTTCATGCTTCTACTTAACTCAGTTAGGAATATTGACCTTTTGTAATAATGGACTTTAGGCATTCTGTTAGGATGAATATGGTATTAGAAAGAGCTCCCACTTAATCTTATCAGTAAAGCCACATCTTAACAATGAAGAATGCAAATCCCTTAATGTATGATATCATTGTTGCAGTGCATTGGAATGATGTAATATAGTCTAGATTGCTCTTGTCTTAAATAGTCTGTGATTCATTATAGGTTTCATTAAATCTTTTCATTAGATGTCTCATCATAACGTTGTTTACATTTGTTTCAAAGAAACATAAAGAATAAAATTAATATTAAAATGAATGACTGGATTCATTAAGGAATAAATCAAGTGAATTTGATATTAGAAATGGAGTCTGCCTATTATGATGGAAATAAAACTAAAATTGGGTAAAATGTTGCTCTTATTTGAGACAATGACAAAGTTCCCATTGTGATTTAAAACCAACAGACTAAATTTTACTTTCATTTACCAGTACAAGAGGGTGTAGAAAGTGGGATTTCAGTGAAATTATTAGAGATTTATCAGTGTTAATCAGAGTAGAATTTTGCTTAATAGTTCCATTATATGTTGGAGAATGCCTACATTTACCATTTTTAATATCTTCTTTTTATGTCCTTCTGTACAGTGTCTTCAGAGTAGTAGAATGAAAATTGTTAACAGGATTTTAATGCATCATGAACAAAATAAAAACCTGGAATTGGAAACATGAATGTAATGAAATGTGGATTTCATTACATAATTCATTGTGCCCAGTCATGAAAATGTGTTAGGAAAAACAAAATGGAAAAAAAATGGTTGTAATAAGTAAGAAAGAGGAGATGCAGTTTGGCTCCATTTATGAAATGCAGGAAAACTGGCATGAAAAATAAAGCAGACTCAAAAATGGGTCACATCATCAAAGGCAATGTGGTCTCCAGAACTCTCTTTGTAGCAATGCCTATTAGTAGTCCAGCTGAAAATACTATTTCTGCTTCAAGTATTGTATAAGATTTATTTTCAAACAATAGCTGTATGGTTATAAATCTGTAGTTGTAGAAGGCTACAGATCTAAGTGATAGGGGTGAGGAGCAATAGCTCCTTTTGTGGTCATGTTAACATCAACGTGCCTGCCTTTGCATTTTTCATCCTCCACTTTGTAAAATATGCATCTTCCTTCTTAAATGTTACTTTTCCCCCCTAATATTTATTTTTTCTTCCTTGGAGGAGACAGTTCCATCTTCCATGTTTGAGTCACTCTCTATCCTTGCGATATCTTTGATGTAACAGGTGGAAACAACCAACTGCTCCAACTTACCACATACATTTTCTAAGTAATAACGTTTCACCAGATCTTTAAACTCAGCAGGGAACATGAGCTTGTAACAGTCTAGGCCAAAACTTAAGTGCTGTGAAAAGGTAAGAAAGTAAAGGATAAGGAGTCATTACTAAATGGTTAAAGCATACAAAGCAGCCTGGGCAATAAGCATGTCCAAAGGTTTTCTGCTAGAGGTGAGCAAGGTTTCAATTGCTGTCCCACAACTGGCTGTCTCAAGGGTGTAGGTGAAAAGGCCCTGTGTCCTGGTTTGAGTGAGAACAGAACTAATTCTGTTCAGTGATTTAACCTTTCAGCTCAGTCTCTTCTAACTAACTGCACTGTCTGAAGTTAGCCCTTTTGCAGGCAGGGTCTGCTTCTAGCAGTGATAACGCTCCTGCTTGTTGCTGTTACCAAGGACTGGTGTGCAGAGAGGCTCTTACACTTGCTCCTGTGCAGACTAAAGTCACTGATAAAACTTGTGTACTTCGTCGGGGGTGCAGTAAGTGCCCGCTCTTCTCAGACCTCATCTGTAGGTTTTTGGGGTTTTTTTCCAGGCTACAATAATTTAATTAAAAAAATGCTTTCCTATATCCTTAGATCATCATAGTAACCACAGCAGTGCCACCAAGGCTGTAAGCAGTAGGAGGAGATTTTGACTGCAGACTAACTGCAGAGGGCAGTGTTAACTCACCATTTAAACCCCACAGTGCCAGGGAATACCAATGCCCCTTGAAAAGCCAAAATTGTGTTTTACATGTAAACAAACCAGGGCTTTGAAAAACAAGTTCAGCATGTATTGCCAAGAGCCAATATGGGAGAAATCTGTGATATGTGATTTATTGAAAAAGTACATCTCTATAAAAGAAAGTTTTGCATGAAAACAAATTTGACACCATTCTTGTTTCTCCTGTTGCATTTCAAGTTAACAAGACTTACTACAACTAAGAAATAATTCCATTTAATGTGGCATTTATTTAAACAGATATCCAAATTTTAGTAGTAGTGAAATCACTGTTCTCTTTATAATTCCTGGGACTGTAAGACAATTTTTTCAGAGAATAGGGCAAGCATGAATCCTTGGTCATGGATAGGTAGTCTTGTGAGTGCACTCTGAAAGAGAAAGAGCTCAAAATATGTTTCCCCTTCATATACAAAATAAGATCTAGAAAAGGAGCAATAATTCACACCCCATTTACAGGCACCTGCTGTATTTCTCAGTCTTGCTCAGTAGATCATTACTTTTCTAGGAGTCTTTTCAAACTCCTGCCATAGTTTGGAGAGCTCATCCAACAAACCTTCCCTTCTGGTCTTTTTGGTACTGTGTATTCAGTTTAATCTGACCTTGACTTCTCCTTTGTTGCTATCTGATCCTGTGTGTAGACTAAGTATTGTCTAGTTCATTTCATTAGAATATGTAGTTGCACATTTTTCAGTGCCAATACCTATGTGAATTTAATCTTCCATTTCAGTAAAAATGAATTTTTCTGCTTATCTATGTATAGGGAGTGGTGTGTGTATATACATCATGGCCCATCTGAAAAAGCTCTGAAGCTCACTCCTCTGGTTGCTCATCTCTGGATTCAGGAGGTAACAAGAGTCTGATGGGAAACCACCTTTTCTTCCGACTACACTTCACAACAGCTCCTTGCAGCTCTATTTTTAAATTTTCACCAAGAAATTTAAATTTCAGTTGATGCTGTCCATTTGAAACAAACAGAAAGCAGACACTGAGTCTTGCCACTAAGCTGCTTCAAAAACAGAAATGGCACCAAGAAAGATGGGTCTTCCCATCACGAGGAAGGTCTCTAGCCTTCCCTGTTTCACTCACAGCACAGATTGGGATGTCTTTAGTCTGTGACAATGTTTGCCTAAAATTTATGGCCCACCCCCTTCTGCTTTTTCTAGTTCATGGGGGGTGTGTGTGTATGTCTATAAATATATGTGTCTATATATACACACACATATATATTCTTCCTAGGATTGATTTTAATAGAAAACTTCGCTGTTTAAAAAAGATGAGGGTTAATATGGAGTTCTTCTTAGAATTTATTATTCAAAAAGGCTCTACAGATGCAAGTGGATGCTAACTGCTTCCTGCTACAACAATTTGTTCTCTATCCTGAATACTGTGTTTAATCATGCCATAAAAGCAACAGTAACCAGCATGTTGACTAGCACAGCTTCAGCCTGGACGCTGTGTAGAGACTGGCTGGATTGGTGCATGAACATAGACATGGGAATGGATTTAAATGACAGGCAGAAACGCTATTAACATATCACTGGAAAAGAAGCTGTGGCTTTTCTGCTTTCTAAAGCTGTCACATATCAGTTATTAAAGAGCAGACAACATGAAAGTTAAAATAATACAGATGGCAGTACTATGATATTTGTTGTCATTCTCAAAACCTGTTCATTTGGTCCATTTCCCACAAAGTCAGATAGACTCCAAGCATGGTACCGAACTCTTAGGATAATGTTATCACTGTAACGTTCTAAAAAACCAATAGTTGCCATGTTGTAATAAGGACCGTTAAAACTTATCTTGCAATTTTTACTGTATAATAATTCCTGAAATTATTTTGCCCAGTTTCATATGAGTGCTTCAAAAGATGAACCTAATTAAGGACTGTCACCAAGGAGAGCTGGTCCGAAGCTGGCCTGACAAGGGTTTTCAGTTAAACAGGTAAGCAAAGAGAGAGTGGAGTGTCAGCTGCAGTGGTGTGGCCGTTTGCATGGCAGGGCACACAGGGAGGGCACTGAAAGCTCTGACTGGGGAGTGATGGTTTCCACCCGGCAGAAAGTCATGGCTTCTCTTAAGCTCTGCACCCACCACGACTGATGCAGGTTCACAGGCAGAACTGCAGTGGGAACACGCAGCTCCCCAGGTGTCAAGCTGCAGGCTGTGCCCAGCTCTCACACCAGTACAGGGTGGCAGTGGTGAGCATACCTGCGGGACGTGCACCAGGTAGAGGAGCTCCTCTGCTTAGTGACAGAGCTTTGGGAGGAGGTGAGTAGGTTGAGAAGCATCAGTGAGTGCAAGAGGGAGACTGATCACTGGAACCACATCCTACCTTCCCTTAGACAAGATAAATAACTTGGAGGATGTCCTTTCACCTTTCCATCTGACTGAACAGAGTGACCGGGAGGACAAGGGGCAATGGCAGCAAGTTCCTTTCCAGCACAGCAAGTGCATCCCCTCAGCAACAAACCCACCTTCCCAGGGGATCTTCCATAACAGGTAGGAGGCTCTACAAGTAGAACCAAACAATAATGAGGATGATAATTCATCTATCTTAGAATTTTCACCACAGCTAAGTCCACTACGCCCTACATCAAAACCACTTCTACAAAGAAAAAAGGTGGGTCATTGTCATGGGTGATGGGAACAGATGGCCCAATGTGCAGACCAGACCCACTTCTTAGAGAAGTCTGCTGCCTCCCTGGGGTCCAGGTTAAAGATGTGATGAGACAACTTCCTACACTGGTATGGCCCTCAGATTATTATCCACTATTGACTTCTCAGGTAGACAGCAAAGAACTTGCAACTAGAAATCCGAGAGCAATCAAGAGACACTTCAGGGTCTTGGGATAACTGTTCAAGGCATCAGGAGCACAAGTGGTGTTCTCTTCTATCCCTCTAGGTGCAGGGAATAATGAGGGAAGAAACAGGAAGACCCATCAGATCAATACTTGTCCCCAAGCCTGCTGTCACCAGCAGGACTTTGGGTTCTTTGACTGGGCGTCAGTTTACACACCACCAGGCCTGCTGTCAACAGACTGGCACACTTGGGGTAAAGGATTTTTGCACAGGAATTGGCTGGGCTCATCAAAAGAACTTTAAACTAGATTTGAAGGAGGAAATGGATAAAACCAGGCTTGCTAGAGGGGGCAGCACTTGCCTGGGGGCAGCACTTCAATGTGTGTGGGATGGCACTCTAGCAAGGTCCTTCAGTCTGCTATCCCAGGTTAGGGGAACTGGACAGAATGCCATGCGATAGCAAAGACACAAGGGATACTGATGGGCCAGAAATCACAGTAGTGCATGGAAATGGTCATGTAGGAATTAGACCTTCTTCCCTCAGAAAGGTGACAGGATCAATAGCCCAGCTGGAGTGCATCTACACCAATGCACACAGCACTGGGCAACTAACAGGAGGCTCTGGAAGCCATGGTGCAGCAGGAAAACTATGATATGGTTGCCATCATGGGAACATGGTGGGATGATTTGCACAACTGGAGTGCTGCACTGGATGGCTATGAACTCTTCAGAAGGGATAGGCTAGGAAGAAAAGGTGGTGGACTTGTACTTCAGAAATTTCCCAGCACCTTCTCTGTGAAGTCCCTCTCTGGAACTTACCTGCCCTGATCAGGCTGAAACCACTGGGGTTGTGAGAGCAGCAGGGTGATACTTCTTTAGGCAAGACCTACCTAGGGGATATATCATATAGAGCTATTTAGGATCTTATTCTCTGAGATGTATTGTCACTGTCACTACAGTAACCCAGCTACAAGTGAAGGCATAGAAGGCCCTGATGAATGGGCTGGGGTTTGCATCAAAAAGGAGGCAGGATTTTAAAGCAATTTTGTCAATAAGTTAATTTGTAGCCATGATGCGAATAGAGTGTGTAACACACTGATAAGAAGCAGAAGGGAGGTGGGAGTAGCATGAGGGGCTCTTCTCTGTGCAGGGGTGGTTGGGGAGTCATGGTCAGAAGCAGAGCTGCAGCACTACAGCTGGGTGGGAGTCTGACTTCTCCATTGCTAGAGGAAGGAAACAGATATCATGGTCATATCAAACAACTATGCTCATTGTTCTGCTCCAAAACCTACTCTGTGAGATAACAGAGTGCAGCCTGTAAATCATTTCCCTTCTGGCACCTCTGGATGCCTCGCTATTACCATTGCAATGAGATATCCCTTTTGTCGATGGGAGTGGAGTCAGACATTGAACATTTTGCTGCAGTTCTATCCACCACCTGCAACTCTATTGGCAAGATAAACTTACAGGCCTTCAGGAATGTTGGAAGGTTTACATACTCCTTGGAAAAGAAATAAAAATACTGTACTCTTTGTAAGTATGATAACAGACTGTTAAATAGAGCAAGTGAATAAGAAATAGGCAAAGTGTGTGAAAAATGTATTAGCCATATCTGGGTTGATCAAATAGCTCACACCCCTGAACAGCCTTTAAATAGCTCGTAGTTTTACAGTATGAATTCAGAGCCCAGAGCACTCTTCTGTGTTACCTTTTAGAGTGCTCTTATTGCATTTCACAGGCCACTATCATCCATTAGGCAGAGGAAAAAACCCAAGTAAGCACTGCTAAGTTGTACCCAGTCATGCCTCTGCTCCTTGCTTTATAACAAACCTTCAAATAATTGCAAAAGGAGAAATGCTGTGTTGGGAAAAAGGGAACTTGCTTTATTTCAGTGGTTAGTGGATGGTTTTTCAGTGAAAAATAAATGATTAAACCAATATGTGATATGTTTGCTTCTGTTAACCTTCTTTCTTTCTTCTAGAAACCTGTCCCCTTCCCTTCCTCCTGTTGTCTTCTTTAAAAAGGAGGAAGTATTTCAAAACTGCAGATATCTATTGTTCCTAAGCATTTTGTGTGCCTCACTTGCCTGCTAGGAAATTATGATTTTCCATATGTTTTAATCAAATTTTTCTGAGGTACAAGTGATCTATCCAATGATGTCAAGTAAAGGCCCTAGGTTATTTCAATCTGTGCTTTAGATATCAGGCTAATCTTTTCTGGATAGTGTAGTTCTAATTTTTTTTTTTTAAATTAGTGTCTATGATACCAGCAAACATCAGGATGGCATTAGAATGCAGAAGATTTTGGAAAAATAAAGATGTATTAGAAAGTCGATTTAGTAATGAGTCATCAGCAATCTTCTGGAAGGGACCTTCACAATTTGCCATTCCATGTAGACATTAGTTGTTCATTTTGAAACGTAAAATGGGTAGTTTTAAAGATGTTGTGTAACCTCAGAATTGCTATGCAGAAGATAGAGAAAGTAATATATATGTATTAAAGAGTGTTAGTATGGCTGGTATTTTAAATGACAAGCGTACTATGCCTGTATCACTGCTGTTTCAATGCCATTAGTAAGTAGGGCTAGTTGAATAAATGATTGGAGACACAATATTTTTAAGTAAAGATGGAATAGAAAGATTTTATCATTGAAAAGGTGAGACAAGAATGCTGCCACCCAAGAGTGCCAGGTGTCCCTTTGGGCATTGGTTTAAATGTTGGATCTGTATAAGGAAGAGAAATGGAACACCTGCCTTGACAGAAGTGAATGCAGACAGCATCCTTTGGAGAGGGGAGGAAGCAATCACAAAGGCAACGCATTCAAATAAACACACACAGTATGTAAAAGCAACCCTGATGCAAGTCCTTGATGTACCCCAGTTGTCTTGCTGGTGTGTTGTTAGATCAGTCACGTTGCACAGACGATCACTTCAGGTATGATGCAGCACGTCAGGATATGATGTAGCATTGCAGGCACAACAAGCCACAGCAGAGAGAGCGTAGCAACCAACACATCAACAGAATGTCACTCTCTGAAGTGAACCTGAATTTTGGGTGCTTTTCATTGCTTCCTTTGGGCTTGTAAACCACAAGGGGTGGGGAAACAAAATAATTCATCTATACCTCTCTCATCAACGCATAACTGAGTCTTTGCTACCGCAGGAAGTACCTTCTGAAGGGTGTAAATGCTGACTTGTGAGGCTGAAGAGCACCACAAATGAGAATGTAAAATTAGAGAGCAGTTCGACACAGTTCACTTTACAGAGCTGAACACTGAAGATCCACGACCTCATGCAGGTTTTTCTTTCCTGGTTCCAGGAAATCAACTTTGGAGTTTTTTTATAGACACTGAAGGATATAGCTTATAAATTATAATGTATATATACATATAAGCATAATGGGACAATTTACAGATATTTTATAGCCCTTGAACAGCATGGTACTCTATATTCAGGATCTTTACTGATGGTCTTTCTCCAGCTATGATAAACAGCCTACATTTGCTTGATCAGCTTGTATGGCAACAAAACGTGGCATTTAAGTTTATGCTCATTCTGTAGCAAGTATTGCTATGAAATACCCATATAACCGGAATTATCAGTTGTTACTTGTTATCCTTAAGGAGTGAAAATATCCAGGAACACATAAGACAAGCCAAATAAAGTTCTTATTTTCATCATTTTCATTGCTAAACCAAGCAGTAGGATTAGTTGTAGTTGTTGAAAGAAAAAACACCAAAATTTAAAATAAGAGGGGAACTGACCCTATTTAATATGCCCACAAAACAGTATTCTTGTTCCAGGTATTACTGATGATATTAAGACTTTAGTCATAAGAAAAGCACCAGATCATAAATTTTTATACTCCCCATGACGTAGATGATTATCTTTATTATTGCATGCTTGATAACAAATATTTTAGTCAAGCTGCAGGTACAAAGTGACAAAGGACCACCCTCTGTTAGGACTAATGATTGAATTTGGCAGTAGAGGTAATCAGGGTAGGAGAAGGCCTTGTGAGAGCAGAAGCAAGTGCAGTTGGCTGATCAAGAGAGACAGGCATGTGTGACATATGGCAATGCCTGAGAGTTTGAAAGCTCCCAAATAGATGTCACCCTCAGCAGGAATTTATAGTCCCTAAGCAGCCTAAAGTCAATATAAGCTGATAAGGGGGAAAGACCATCATTTTATCCCTCAGCATCCAGTGTGTTGAGCATTTCTTGGGAAATAGTAATTTGCAGATCACTAATCTAATTACTCTGGGACCCCATCATCAGTGTGGCAGCAGTCAGTGTGGGAATGTAGTTTTCAAACATAGTCTTGTGTCTTAGTAGCTGTGAATGAATGTGCTGGTGCAAGAGAAGTGATTCTGTGGTTCTAACGCATATAGGCAAATGCCTGCGATCACTTGTCATGGTGAGAGCAGCAGGCTCCACAACGGGAGCAGCAGGTTACCATTCACCCAGCCGAGCTCTTCAGATTCCCAGGGTCCTGTTACCACTGAGTATTGCCCAGGAAGGATGTCACACGGGGCTAGCAGGGAAACAGTGCTGCTGCTGCTGCTGCCACCTTCGTGTTTTTGCGTTGGCAACTTCAGCAGCATCACAGGGAAGTATCCTTAGCATGCCTTTTAACCCTTAGGTGCCTTTTGATGCTCACCACTCCCAGCAAATAAAGGTTTCTCTCGTGTAATAATTTCACTTGCAGCTGGTTGCCAGGTGCCTCAGGGTGGCTAACTTCAGTAAGAGCACCTCTGCTAGCTGGATTTAATATTCATACTACTAGTTTTCAAAATACACAGAGAAGATAAGTATTTTGCCCTCCTTTGTCTATTACCCCAGAGACCCAGATTTATTCACTTTGAAGACAGTCACAGGGACAAATAAGGAACAGCTATTTGCACAAAGTTTTGAATAAATAAATAGATACAGTGAATTTCTATGCTGGAGACTTGGGCCTTACACTGCTATCTGTGCCTATTAGCCCATGGAAATAAAGATTTGCTGGTTGCCTGTCCCAGCAAAAAGCCAGTCCCTTTCCCCAGTTTTCACTCCCAATCATTTTCAGTTGTTCAGATGTGCCAAGTGCAGTGATGGACTGGGAGGCTTTTCTTCCCAGGCTTGATGATGAAAGCCGCTCTCCCAGGCTGCAGTTCAGAAGCAGGATGCATGAATGGTCAATGACCCAGTGGAGACATTGCTGTGCTGCAGATTGCTCATGTGCTTTGGAAAACAATGCTGTAATACTCCTTTTCTGATGAAAATTACCCTCACTGTGAAATTTAAGTTTCTTTTTAAGTCCTCTGTGTAGCATGTTCTGGGTATGAGCATGAAAGACATGTGGTTTCAGTTAATCTAAGCTAGTTTAAAACCATGTTGCTGCCCAAGAGCTCATACTCTCCCTGTCCATGACTGTATACTTCCGTATGATGGCAATAGTATCATGAGTTTGACCAGTTTATTAATCTGATGGAACACAAACATTTTTTTTTTATATATAAAGTTTGCTTCATTGCTGTCATTGTACAGCTATGTTGAGCTTTTTAATGGATAGAGAAGTGAGGGAACACAGGACCAAAGTGTGGGTGGAGACACCAGCATCTCCCTCCCTCCTTTTGGTGGTACCATGACCTTGGATTGGCTGAAAGGGATAGTGGAGTGGAACTAGACTGTTACCTCCAGTTCTGGTTTGTTTAGTGAGAGGGTTACTATCTGATGGTTTTCAACTGCAACCAGCATTTGAACTATATTAAGTGGGACTCAAAGTCTGGCATTTAGTTCAAACACTTTACTTTTACAGATTTGCTGCATCAAATTTCATTCCTTTTCTTCTTGTCATCTGAAACTGCCTTTTCATTTCTTTCATCCCTCAAATTCCTTCCAGCCTGGATTTCATCAGTGAAATCATCTTAGTAGCCCTAAAAAAATGTAAGAGTATTTAACAGGCTGTGAATTGAAATTCAGATCTCAGATGGTTCTGATTTTGCAGTGCAAATTAACATGGAAAATATGTCAGAAGACTGCAGAAACTAGAAACCGAAGGCAGAAGGATCTGTGCTCAGGAATATCACAATAATATATGGAGATAACGTACAACCAAGCTGAAAATAAAGAAGAAAATGGTCCCCTGGATCAATCATTCAGCTACAGTGCTTGTGCCATACATCAGGACAAATGTCTTTCATAAGAACATAATTTGACAGATCTTTGGAGGGTAAATTGTGTTACTGCTGCTCTAATGCCAGTAAATTCTCCCCCAGACTGTGCCTGACAAGTGTGTTGTTCATTCCCACCCACTCCAGCTGAGAAGCAGATAGCCTTCCAGAGAGGGTCACCATGTTACTTTCTGTGTACCGGAGGACCACCAGCTAAGAGCTCTGTGCATAGCTGTCCTCAGACCCATTGAATGCCTCCGGATGCTGTCTTCAGAGAGGTCAAAAAGAACTGAGAAAGGGACTCCTCTGGATGCTGTCTTAAAGGAGATCAAAAAGAACTTGGAAAAGGTTGTCCCTGTTGTGGATATGACAGGTGGTTGCTTTCAGATGAACACTTACGAGAGGTGAACAGTGTTGTTGTGGAAAGGATTTGAGAGCAAGTAGAGAAAGTTTCAGTGCAGGTAGCTGGTTGAGACAAGCAATGTGAGCTGTGAGTGTTGCAGCAGGACTCCCGACAGACTTCACCAGATTTTTCTTCTGATTACCGGGGGAGCATGTGATTGATGTTAAGGACTGACTGGGCTCCATCCACATCATTTTACCTACCTCTGCCAAAAGACGTGAGCAAAATTGGCAGCTGGTACTATTCTCTTGTATTGCTGCAGCTCTCATTATTGAGGCAGCCTGAGTGCAGCTCTTTTTGCTCCCCAACCAGATAATCTCTGGGCCAGGGTAACAGCCCTTGCATTTCTCTTGGCCACATGCTGTAGTTCTCTGTAATTTTGCTTTAAGATGTTTAGAGGCTAGGACTATTTAACTTACTGTCTGAACTTTTTATTTTTATTCCTGCCATGGTCTTTTTCTTCATGTGTCAAACTGCTAAGAGAACAGCATTCAAAATGTGAAATGTGAAAGCATTAGGAGAGCTGCAATGGCACAACCTGTTACTGTCCTGAAGGTACACTGAATAAGCTGTTAGCAGCAACATCCAGAAGTGAGTTTCAAATTTGCCATTCTCCCTGTTTTTTGCAGAAATGACCTTTTTCAAGCCAAGGCCAGTTATCAGTTCAATGGCATTAAAGGGTGTGTTTGTAGCTGACAACTCAAGAGAAACCCCAGTTGCCTTTAGCTGCAGTTCAAATGACCAGATACCCCATTACCACATTGTTAGATACAGGCAGCTCTGGGGCCAAGTCTGAAAGTCCACTTGATTCACAGAAATTTATCACAGAGCTATCATATATTCCCAGCACGGTCTGTTATTGCCAGGAACAGGAACTAGTGGGACAGTAGATGTGTGACTACTAGTAGGTGGGAAAACCAGCAGTATGTTCATTTTATGCCGATTTTGGCAAGTGTATTCCTGCTGATATTTTTTATTTTCAGGGTTTAAGAACTTCAGAAATTACACTAAGGGGAAAAAAGACATCTCTGACAGCAACATCCATAAGCATTTGTATGGTTAGCTTACAGGGAACCGTGCATTTACCTGCAAAGAGTTACAGTATGATTCAGATAGCTGTGGAACAGTCAGAAATCAGCCGTTCTTGCAATTATGTGCCAGACCAAGAAATAAAGATGGTAATTAAGGAAGATTACCCCTAAATTTCTGCCCCTCAGAAGCCACTGGATACAGAGTAAGGAGAGTCTTGCATCCTGTGTAGCCATTTGAATAGCTCCGAGGACATCTAGCTATAATCTGTGCGGGCACACAGAGATAAAAGCAGCAAGCAATGCAAGATCAGGTTCAGCATTTCCTCTTTCACGGGCAGTGCACAACTAGTTCTTGAATTAAACCAGCTTGCTATTAGTCATATCTTTGTTTGCTCAAATATAATTGTAGGAGGACGCTTGGGTGTAACAAGTTCCATTAGGAGTTAAGTTAGTACGGAAAAAAGAAATGTCAGGTTACCACTGAGAACTTTTACTGTTCCAGTGACATAAAATCAGAGATACATACTTTGAGTAATTTGTCTATAATAATGCTGATTATTGCTTCCTATAAAAGTTAATGAGATTTCTCATTCATATTTTACATTTATAATAAAGTAATTTTTACATGCTTGGGCTTGGAAATATTGTTTAATTACTTCTCTCATAGTGACATATTAGTCATCACAAAGTGTTGTTATTTGAAATCAAGTTCTAAAGCTTAATTCCATTCTTTGTCACTGCAAAAGAACAAGCTGGCTGTATTAGGCATTTGTAATCCCAGTGGGGCATGTTTGCTGCTTGTATAACTGTCATGTTCTTGCTTTCGGTTCTTTGCTTTCATTTTTAATATCAGAATTTATAGACTTTATCTGGTATCTACAGTCAAAGAATTTTGCAGACATTCCTCTGAGAATAAGTATTTCTCTGTTGTTTTATCACTCTCTTTGAAATTAACTCATTAAGCATCAGAGGATTATTCACACTGGATAAAAAAGCATTGTAAACCATGGCTGAACACTTACTATCTTGATATTTCAAACATAAAAGGTAAGCAAGAAATTTTGTGCTTAGTCAAAGTAAGCTGGAATATAAACACAGCTGCCAGGATGGGAAGATGGATCTGCACCCTGCCAAGCAGGCATCTTCTAGGAAGGAATGTGACCACACACCTGGGAGAAAGAGGAGAGGAGAGGAGAGGGGA
>WTSP01001926.1:0-19946 GCA_025331215.1 Actenoides lindsayi | reverse complement strand
GCGAGCGGGGAGACGAGAGGGAGGAGGGCAGGGGGGGGGGGGAGAGGAGAGGAGAGGAGAGGAGAGGAGAGGAATCACCCCTATCAAAAGGAGCAAGTCGGAAGCCTGGACCAGATATGGTTGCACAATGCAGGTCTCTACCCTGTGAGCCTTCTGGTTAAAATTTCCTACCTTTAAAAGGATTGTCCGACATCCTTTAGGAGCAGTTCCAAGTAAAGAAAGATTTTCATTCGGCAATGTGTTTGGCAGAATTGAAATACAAAATGAAAGCAAAATAAACAAAAGTCAACAATGTATCAAAAGGTCCAATACCATGAGAATCTTGCCTAGAAATACATAATGATTCCTAAACTCAGGCTTACACCTTCATGCCTGTAATTCCGTAAAAGTATGACATGCAAAAATATATGTTGTAATTTCTGTTTATGCTTTAGTTGAAAAAATGTTTACAGCTGTTCTTACCTTTCCAGGTGTTTTAAGTGCCTTTAAGAGTCTGCAAGCATGATCTTTCTAAGATTGTTTTAAAATCTAGATGATGAAATAACCGTATTTTTTCTTTATGAATACGTATATATCAAAAAGGAAGCAGAGAGAACTTAGGTACTGTGATGTTGAAAATTGGTCTGACATAATTCATTGCTCTGCTGTGAAACTTTCTACTTTTTGAGCATGCTAAATATTGATTCTAACAATTCTCTCATATGTCCTCGGTCACTATGGAGTTCCTAAGGCAAGTCCAAAGGACAAGTGGCACGACTAAGAAAAGGATACTATTATCCTCTGTTAGTTGCTGAGATAGGTTTAACTTTGTTAATAAAAGTCACTTATTTTGAAGAAGAAAAACGTTATTTAGTTTGAGTCTTTCTCATTCAGAAAGCATAAATATTCCGCCATTTTATAAGCAGTTAGGAAAATTTCCATACCTCTTTGTGAAACCACCTAACATTAGATACATTTTCAAATACTCTTTTCAAAGCAGAGAAATATTTGCCAGTTAGATCATGGCAATCTCATTTATCACTTAGAAATGTTGACATCCTGATACATTAAAGTTTTACTTTGTTAATTGGTATAATTAAAATATCACAGTGAGGGGGCTTAATTTGAAGTGTTTCTGTGAGCTGAATTAATTGTGTATTTTCATACTGAAAGTCACACAAAAGGATTTATTCTCTATTGATCTGGTCTGAAACTTCTATATTGAAAACACCTTGCAGATGATTTATCTAGGAGAGAATAATTTTCCTGCTCTGAAGCGGGTAACATTTCTGCTTTAAAACAGAAGGATACGATAAGGATGCAGATCATTTATAACAGCTAAAATATTATTTTTAACACACAAAAGCCATTATACTATTACTAAGCAGATATGTCAGGAAAGTAATGGACCAAGTATCTTTAAAACTGCAAAAGCGCATAGAGACTGTGTTTTTATGATGTCTTCTTTGCCAGCAGAGTCAGCTTGTGAAGTTTCTGCTCCTCAGCCCTTTCACCCCTGTCTTTCCTACAACCTTTTGGGGAACACTTTGTCATTTTAATGATCTCCATTAAAATAATTAGTCCTCAAAAGGAAAGCTTATTTTCAATGGGTTTTTCCACCAGTCTTTGGTGAAAAAAACCATCTGAATTGGTGCAAATGAGGGACAGCAGCAGACAGTATAGGACAGGTACAATAAGAAAATTAGGAATGCCTAAAAATGGCTTTTCTTCAAAAGGAAGTATGCCATGTAGCTCTAACTAATAGATCAATGATCAATAGATCACTCCCTTATCAATGAGGGACAGAATGACCTAGAACCGCCTTTCACACAGCCTCTTTCTCAGAAAATAGCTCCAATAAGGCAAATAGAGTTGAACTGGTGTGAAAATGGAATAATTTTAAAGATCAAGTGAGATTAGCTTCTAAATGGGATCATAATCAAGATCTTCTAGCTTAATTATCTCAGGCCATATGCTCAGCTGTAGCCCTGTTGTACAAGGGAAAAACCAGAGCCCTTGAGGCCCGTCATGTAAGCAGGTTGTGACCTTGTGCTCCTGTGCTTTAACATGCCCTCTGCCAACACCAGCCAGCAGAGCTATACACTGCAAACAGGGGAACAAATGCAGTGGTGCTGCACAAATTTCTAGGCACCAAAGACACCTTTTGGAACCTTGCTAGTGTCCACTAATAGACTGTGTCACAGGACACCATGCCATGTTTGCACTCGTGCTCCAGACAGAATCCATACTCTCTACTGTGCTTTCAAGTGAGAGCTAGGTTAGTTCTGCATGCATTTATTGTATGCATTTATTCCCATGAGTTAAAAAAAAAAATAAATTAGAATTATGAGGTTTTATGGCTTATATTGTGGCTATGGAACCTTCTGGGACAAGACAATTTCACCAGAGCTGTTTTGGTCACCATGGTCTGGGCCGCCACAGGACTCCTTTCCTCTGCCATATTTTCACTCTGCCCTTTTCATGCTGCCTCCAGCACTCATCAGCCTGCAGTGAGCCATTTCAGACCATTAACCAAGCAGAAAACAATTAATTATTTTTTTGTAGCTAGATATACAGTGCTTTAGAGATGGAAAAAAGAATTGAAATGGACTTTGGAGCTTCTAGCACAATACGTGCAGTATCCTCTCAACCACACCAGAATTGTAACTTTAAACCATCCTTTGTAGATTTTCACAGAGCCACCCACTGCTCTATCTGATTTTAGTTGTTGATAGGCTGCATTCCACAGCACTTGCTGAAACATAGAGCTGTTGTGAATGCATGTTCCCTTTATAACCCAAACCCTTTTAATCCAACACCTAATTTTCCAGCTTAACTGTAAACTTCATCACTGATACCTGACTTTCTGTTTCTTTCAGAACATGGATAAAATCATTAAGTATCAGAGGCTGAAGAATTGATCTCTGCAGGATATCCTGAGAAACACAATCGCTCAGTAATGATTCCTTATTTATAATTACTACTGGGACTTGTCATTTAATCTGTCCTAAATTCATTAGTGCCATGTTGATACCGTACCACCTCGGATAATTGATCAAGATGTCATGCAACACTAAGTCAAATGCCTTACAGGAACAAGTCTGCTACATCAAAAATATTATATTATCTTTATCAACCAAACTTGCAATCTCATCAAGAAGTGACTCCACTAACAGCAGTTAAAAAAATTGTCTTTAAAACTGTGAAAACACATAAAGTCTGTTCTTGTATCATATTTTCTCTGCCAGCAAAGTCCCCTTGTAAAGGTTCTCCTCCTCAGTCCTCTCAGTTTCATCTTTCCTGACTCCCGCATCAGTCATTCTATCACTTTGTCCAGGATCGATGCTATGGCTGATGGACTAATCACAGTTTATGTTATCTTATCTTACTCACTTTTATTGACTAGTGGTCCAGTGTTAGTCTTCTGTCATCCTAGGGATCTTCTTGGCCACTTGTTGGATAAAGCCCTCTGGAGCTGCTGGTTTAGAAGCCTCTATTTTTATTGTCACCGTGTTCTGAGTGACAGTTTAGTCAGTACATATTTATTCATCAGTCTTCTTCAACAGGAATTGTTTGCTTGCTTTTTTTGCAACTGCAGAATATAAACTCCAATGAAAAATCTGAGCCTTTCTGAGTTATTATTGATAGCTCCACAATACCTAGATAATGATAGGCCAATGCTAAATGTCCTTTTTTCTTTTTCTTAATCATTGAAAATTTCTTTGTACTGATCTTAATGCTCCTGATTTCTGTTGGTTTTGCTTGATTTATCAATGTTCTATCATTCTCTGCGTATAACACACAGCTTTTGCTATCAGTGTATAATTTTTTCCATTTGAATAATGTTGGAGGTCTTGTGGTTAAGATTATGATAATCTTAACATCAGCCTTACTTGAAGTTGAAAGTAGGCTGGCCAAAGCATTTTTAATTAGCATGGTGGGCATAGAAAATTAAACACTAGATTGTGGATTTATAGCATCTCATTTTTCTTGGAGAAGTATTGGGGTTTTTTTCATTAGCAGGGGCTATTAAGAAAATGAAGTTCATGTGATCATGACAAGCTTTGATTTGTGTGTGTGTGTGCATGTATCTTTCATTCCTCCATATCCCCACCAATATTTGAACCTACAGTTCAGTTTCTCCTCAGTTTGCCAGACATAAGATATGCCCAAATTGCCAATATATTAATGAAAAATCAACAGCCAAAATGAAGCAGAAAAGCTGACTTCAGGGGTGACTGCCATCATAATCTCCTGCCCCAGAAGATCTATGTGGTATTATACTTGTCACAGCTGTGAGCAGCACTGCAGCCAGCATTCGTGCATCATCCTGAGGGAAATTATGCTTCCTTATTTCCTGTAGTCATGCATGAAATATATGTAGTTTCTTCAAAAATTACTTCTCCTACTTGATTTGATCATAATTGCTTTCCACATTGTGAATGAGCCATGAAAAGCACTGAGAATTTATATGACCCCCTGCCATGTTTACTAGGAAGTTGCTTATTTAAACCCTAGCAGCTCGGTTATTAAGCTAAACCAACATACGCCTGTAATAAACACTTCTGTAAAATAAGCCAGATGAATCACCCTCAAGAAGTGCCTTTCTCTCTGCTGAATACTAAGGAACCTCAGGCAGCTAGCTTAGATCAGGCACCTTGTTTTTAGATAGATAAAATTAGTGAATGAGGGCAAAAGGCCTGGACTAGGTCACTGCAGTGTCCATTGTATGTGTCTGCTTAGTTTAGCTCAATGACAAAACTCTCAGAGTCCGAAGATGGACTTATGTGTTACCTACAGTCCTTTTTATACCTTTCCTAACATTAGATTTACCAGCTTAATAACTTTTAAACTTAGATTAGAATCCAATAGCATGAAGTCCATAAATCCTGGAATCCCCTCTGGGATTTATGAAGTCTTATGGGTCAGTTCCATAACCTTAACACTTATTGGCATACAGAAACTCCATACAAAACCAGAGAAAAAAGACCCCAGCATTCATGGTAGTGCTCTATCATAAACCATAATATACAATATACCTTTCTTGGACTGTGGAATTTAGGCAGGAGTTAAAACCTGGACTGGAAACAAACACTATAGACACCAGAGAACAAAAACCAATGGAAACTGGTATGGTTCCTGCCTCTTTACAATACCTTCCATAATGAAAAAGATATACTTTATACGTAGCAAGGAGATAGTTTGCATCCAGTCTGTTCTTGACTAGAAAAAACATATGGGTTGGGCAACACAGGATGTGAGATTTTACCTATCCTTGACCATAAACAAGCAGAATATATGTATTATGTATATATCATAGTAGTAGCATCCTTGTAAATATGTATCTGTATATAGGGGAGCAGTCATTCAGAACTGGGCATGCATCTAGATGATGTCCAAAACCCCGTATGTCTTTCTGCAAAGCCAGAAGGCCAAACATTGTAGTTCCCAATTACATAAAATGACTGTGGGATAGTTGCCTTCTAGGGCCACTTCTGGCTTTCCTGATGAAAAATATAATCACTTAGAGCACTAGGATGCTTTATGGATACATTTTAGTTGATCAGCTTGTGTGGTACCAAAAATTCATTGGATGTCTAAACAACAGGGAGAAACAAAACAAGTCTGCAAGTTGTTGGCCATATGCTTTTTATTGCTTTAGAGCATAAAACAACTCCCACCACATCTAAGCTTAAAAATGCAGTTCTTTCTTAAAAATTACTTTACTGCTAGTTCTTTGTTGTTTTTTTATGTTATTTATTTATAATTTTTTTTAATGGCCCTATAACTACACCTAGTTCTGTTCACAATGAAGGCCAGAAATATATCTGATCACACAATCAGACTCACATCACTGCCACCTTTCGGTGCTGACTTCAAGTACCCAGTCTGAAAGAGCAAATAGGAGGAAAACCCAAATACAGCTGTATGGTCTGAAACACTGCATATTGCAGCTGTATTTTCTAAGAGACCAAGAAGTCCCATGCTGCTTTTGCAAAATGCCCTCTGTGTAACAGAGCACTTTGCAAATGTTCCACCAAGTCCCTGAGTGACATTTAAAAGCCAGATGTCAGTAACGGAGCTGTTACTTCAACAGTGCAGTTGTGTTTAAACATAAAAGGGATGGTGTTTCTATAGTTTTTGAGAATGCAACAGTTAAAACCACCTCCCTTTGGTTTGCTCAGTGAAGTCACAAGAGAGAAAAAGAGCTACTCATGAAAAGCATCTCATGTTAAAAATGCTGATGCACAAAAATGTTATTATTCCATTATCATAAGGATTAATAAAAGGAGATGATAATCTCATCAGTAAAACTGTTCTGGTTTGAATATAGAGCCCTTTTTCTTTAAATTTAATTTTAAATTTTTCACTATTATACAAAGCAATGCATGTAGATATTATATTCACTGTATTCTAGCTTGAATCTGCACTGGCAGCAACAAAAATACTGTAAGAAACAGTTCCCCAGTATAAATAGAGGAACTGTGTTGTGGTGGGAAGGAGTTCTGTAAAACATTAATAAATAATCATAAGTATAAATGTACAAAACGTAACAATTTGGGCTTGTTTATATTATTTTTAGCATATACATTGTAAATTTCTATGTATTATATAGCATGTACATATATGGTTTGAAATAAGTCCTCATTGTTATGAAAAATGTAGGTATAAATTACGCTACAGCTCAAAGTCTTTATGTATCTGAGGGCTACATTTGAACTCTGGATATACAAAGGTTCACAGACAACCCAACCCTATGGTGTTGTTTTGTTTGTAAATTTATTTATAATGATTCATAGAAGCCTACATAAAGAATTAATAGGAGAGGTTATAAAAATATTTATCTTATTTTCCAATACTCCTTGTGGAGCTTGATGAATAATATTCTGATAGGTCTAAGTTCTGTAGCAAATAAAATAAAATTAATGGACAGCAATATGAAAAACTCAGAAAAGAATGAAAATTCTTTCTTCAGCTCTAGTTATGGAACCAATCTTAGGATGCACTAGAGCAGTCTTAATGGATGATAACATTGAAGAAAGGAAACAAGCTGTGACTACCACATTTCAAGTAACTGGTAGCGAAGAGATTTCAAAGTGACAGCAAAAAGAATAGTTACACGTCCTTAAAAAGGCTCCACAAAAGAAGGCTGAAACACAATTGAGACTCTAGTTTAGAGCTGAAAAACTGAAGGACACTCCATGTGTGTTAAAAAAATCTTCCCCAGGTCCAAAGTGAAAAAGGAAGAAGCAATGGACTTAAATTTGGAGAAGGGATACTTAGGTATTGGAAAGTTTTACAATACTGAAATTTTTTTTTAGCACCAGTGCTGACTGCATAGACTGTGAGGTCAAACAGTGTCTCACAACTAGTTAGACAAAAAGACCTGAAATGATTTGAGTATACCTTAATGCTATGTTATAATAATACAACTTATTGTTGACTTCAAATCATCTACTTTGACATATAAACATATTATGTAAAGAAGGTGGATACTTTTAATAATCTAGAAAAAAAAATGTAGTTCAACACCACAGAGAGATTATTTTTGAGAGCTTGCTTTCCTTCTCTATCGCAAAATCAATTTAGGCTACACAGCCTAAAATTACAGATAATATGGTTCAATTAGTTAGACACTCACAAGGCGATTTTGAAACAAGAGACAAAGCTTTCCTGCCTAAGCCCTCCTTCCCCCCGCCCCAGCTAGACGCAGTCTTGGAGAGGTGAGTACATGGCTCAGCTGCCTGACAACGCAGACTGGGCAGGCTAATGAGTTTTAGTTAAGAAATTTTTCAGTCTAATTGTCTTGTTTGGAGATTTTGTACATGAAGGCCTCATTAATTCAGGTTTGTTTGAACCAAGCTCTTTATAACCTAGAAATATTACCTCTCTATACCAATCTCTCAGTGCATACTGACCAGCGCTTACTCTAATGAGAAATCCTGCAAACCTTTATCTGAGCATCGGTGGTGCAGAGACATGGGCTGCACAGCACATCAAGTACAGACACAGGAAGACTGCTGACCTGAAAGGAACCTGTCCATGCACTAAACTGCTGATACAGGTGGACTCATAGAGATGACTGTTCTCAGAGGACATTAGCCTCCTCCCATGCCCTCGTCTCGCCTCATCGGCACTGGCTAATTTGAGCCTCTCTATAACCTCATGAACATTTTTTGCTGGCTGATGCCAAACCTCTTAACCAGTTTTTAACTCTCACCTTTAGGACTTAACATTTCTTGTATTTAATTGAATTTTCTATTGAGATATAAATGTTTCTAAAATGCATTCAATCTATTTTATGTTCTGATTCTGGTTTGTTATGTATTTCCAATCAGAGCATGAATCCCATGAGATAGAACCTAGATGCTACACAAAATAAGTCAAGAGTGATAAACAGTTAAGCAACAAAATAGACAAAGCTAAAATTTGAAGAAGTATCAAAGGACAATGCAGATACTGGTAAGGTCACACAGCCTTGCAAATGCATAAATAATTAACAAAATGTTGGTAATTTGCAACTTAACCATATTCTGTTGCAGGTAGTTTTGTCTATAACAATGTTCTGAGGCTTTGAGGAAGGAGAGGAGTTTGAAGGGCTTTCTAGGAATGTCAGAGAGTTGGTTCATTGGAGGGTTTTTTGCTTTTTTTTTAGGGAAACCCAGAAATCAGTGTATTTCAGATGCTGTTACATGCCATTTTTCTCTTGGGACTCTGATTGTCTCCACATTTTTCAAGCAAGCATTAGCTCACCAGAGCTATTTGTAGTACCTTTTATTTGCAAGAATAAACAGTTCCTCTGTTCTTCCTAATTTTGGGGCAGAAAAAAAGCTCCTCTAAAAAAACGAGTACTTGTATATTGCTAATACCATGTCAGTTGGTACTGCTTCACAATTTTCAAATCCCAAGGTCTTTGCTCTGAAGTCACCCCCTGCAAATCCTTCATGTTATTTAATATTTTGTTAATCATGCTAACATAATTAACAGAAATGATTTTTTTTCAGACATTTCAGAATGCTGAGTACATGAAGAAGCCCATCTTTTTGCAACCAGATGGACTTATAAGCAGCTCTCCTTAACCACAATGGTATTTAGAGGATATTAACTTGTTATGAACTACCCTTCAGGAGTATTCACAATTAAATTGAAATCCAGCATTTAAAGATTATATTTGGAGTATTTTTTGCCCCTCAGCTGATATAGTATGTATATATATATCAGTTTTCTAAACCATATGTTTTTACTCTTTGTGCAACATGCAATACATAAAGAAGGATTTCAAGAAGTCATTAATCTTTCCCATGGAAATCTTGGTGCATTTTTTTGTGAAGTTCTTAATTTTGGGGGAATTTCCAGTTTTAGAGGGTCCTCTTAGGTTTTACAAAATTAAATCAAACACAGAATTCTGGGGTTTTTTTTTTAGTATCTTTAAATTAATTATGTAACATTTAAATTGGATTTGGATGAAAATACATCGAAAAAAACATGTTTCCCTACTGATAATTTTAAGAATAATGTTTCTTGAAACAGCTATCCACAAAATCAAACAATCAATCAATCAAAGTTTTTTTTGGCAGCTAGAGAGCTGAGAAAAATTGTATTCCACATCACCACTGATACTGATCTTAGAAATTAATTACATTCTATTCAAACACATCTTTTGTCATATAATTATTGAAAAAATAAACTTCTTGCCATGTTAAAAATAAGTTAACACTAGTTACTTGTTTCTGAATATGTGTATATGTTCTTTTAATTTTCACACTGAAGTAAAACACAGAAGTAGGTTTCAAATGTATCACTCCTTGGAAAAGAATCATTGTAGAGTTGAAAAATCTGTATAAATCAGACACAATTTTTTTGTTTATAACTAAATATAGACATAAATAGACAATTCTGAAGGAGAAAGACTGTCTTCTCTGGCTCTTTTTTTCTTTTAGAGAAGAGCATCTTGGACTTAAAAAAACCGCATTGAATGTGTTTCCCAGTCCTGACAAAGCATGCATTGAAAGAGCAGAAATCTTAAGGGAGCAGCTTTACTTTTATGAGAATTTATTTTCCAATCAAGGTAACAGAATCTCACAACTTCAGCTAATCTTTATCAAGCACTACCACTTGAGCACATAATCTAGAAATATCTGCCTGGATATGATAGCAGCATGAGTCTGAACAAAACCCTTAGGCCCAGTTCAGACTTGAAGAGGAATACAACATGGAAGTAAAACTTAATCCAGAACTAAATGTGAATAATTTTGTTTACCATGTGCAATTCTCTAAAACCAAACCCTTAATAACAACTTTTCACTTTATGTCCTTAAATATATGCTTTTGTCTAAGGAAAAACCACAAAGCGGTGAAGGCTGGAAAAGCAAAGTAAATATTTTTTAAAACACTGCTTTTCTTTTTTTTATTTAGAACTTTCTTCACTAGGCTCCTGATTTTCCCAGTATCAGTAAGAGGCCACTAGGCTAGACCTTCTGCAAGATCCACTATGGCCATTTTAATAGCCCACATTTTCCTCTATTACCATAGCCTCCTACAGCATATATGAAATAATCTATGGCATTTAATAAATTTAAGCAAAACCTCTTCAATTTTCAGGAAGAAATAGGCTGTCAGATTTTCACGTTCTCAAGAATGGAGTTACTTACATCAATTTTTGTCCTCAGTGAAATGAAGCACTCGTGCTGGAAGACCCCATGACACCTGGGAAACAAAAAAAGATTCCAGAAGCATTTTCTCAGCAGACACGTTCGACCCCCTGTACACAAGTTACTGTACTTTCTGACGTGAGTTGTATCATTACATACCATGAACATCTGAAAATAATAAGCATTCTAATACCTCCAATACAAAGAGCCAGCTGGAGATGCACATAAATATCTGTGGTGGGTTAACCCCAAACTGTGAGTGTGACATTGCTGCAGGCTGAGGGAAGAGAAGACCTGGTTCAGCTCTTGCCTCCTGAAGGCACCCAAGCCAAGACCTGTGTCACAGGTGCACAGGCATCGTACTGCCTGTTGATCTACCGTGCTGGTTTATCTTCCACCACCCCCGACCTTGCATATCTAATAAACATGTCTGCAAGTTGAGAAGAATCAGATCAAGCTCCCCAGGTTGCTGACTGAGCAAGCGTTTTATAGGCATTCCCAAAATTTTCACCTGGTCCTGTTTGTTGCCAATCAAAGCCTGAAATACTTTAACGCTTTAGAATAGTTTTCTTTACTTGTCTTTTTTTCCCCTTTCCCTAATTTCTTTTTTCTGCTAGGGTTCAACTTCCCATTGAGGTTAATGATACAATCCTATTGGTTTAATCTGTACCAGCTCAAAATGACAGTGAACATAAATAAAGGTCAGACTTCACATATTTTTATCACACTTTTCAACATAATTCATGACAAATAATCTTTTTTTTTTTCTGGATTCACACAAATACCTCTGCCCAGCAAGGTACTGTTACTGAATTAACCTATTAATTTGCCTACTTAGTGACTTAAAATTAAGCACAGATGAAGGAGCATATATGAGAGGCAGAAAGATCATAAACCTCTGTGAAAGATCATGGAATTCACAACTCTAGGATACAGTGAAATAACAATATTGATATATGCTATTATCTCTATTTATGCTAGCCTGTGGCATTTAGAATTAGAAATACACTGTATTCTCTAAGTATTTATTGCATGCAAAAAAGAGTAATAATTATATAAAAATCAAAAACAGCTGTTAGACAAATCAGATACATTGGAGCAACAAATAAACTTCTCTGCTAAAACCAAGAAGGCCCAAGGGAATGACTTATTGGACTAAGCCTTAGCAAAGAAAAACATTTCTCTAAGGGAAAAATACCAGTGGAAAAAAAAAACCAACCTAGGAAGCTGCTTTGAAGAAAGCCATCCCAGACAGAGATGTTCTCATGCTTTATCAAACTGTGAAGTTTCTGCAGTTTTGAGCAGAAGACAAATACTCCTTGATGAATTGTATCTCCTACTAGTCCACCCAGAAAGAAGTTCAAAAGGATCTTATGTGTAAGTGGATGTAGCTCCATTCAAGCTGTAAGCCAATAATCAGTTCATTTGGTGTTAAGATTGTTAATGCGGTATGGGAAACATGCTAAAGCTGAGGATTTGTCATTTGATTGCAGTAAAGCTTTTTATACAAATATTTAAAAATATTTAATAGATAGATACCATAAAAGTAAACCAACTATTTTTGCACCTTCTTCAATCCCGTGCTGTCCTACATCTGAAAAATAACTGATTTTCAAGCAGTTCAGACAAAGTAAAATCAGATGAGAGTTATCACATATAAACCAAAACTTTATTAAACATACAGAGCACTATGTTTAGAACTCAAGCTTATAAACAGCAAAACAGTGAGAGGTGAAAAGCTGACATTCAATAAAGCATCATCTGCATACTTTTCCACAGAAACAGAGTGGTCTTATTTCACTTAAAGAGAAGGCACAGAGCTTTAGCTTTTGTTGTCCCGTTCCAGGACAATCCAAGAGCATTTACACTGTGTGTGCCACCCACAGTCCAGCAGAGCTGCTGGAAGGAGGAATTCTGATTTTAAAGATCAACTAGCAAAAAATGGTGTTAACAATGGCCTTAAATGGCTAGTCACATTACTGTTGGTCCTAATATATACCAAGAGCACTTTGAGTGAAAAAGACAGACCACCCCTGTATGAAATTCTAATGGATGGACACATAATGTTACTGAATACCCTACCTAAGCCTCTTCATCAGTCCAATTCACAGATAACTGATGATGGCAGGTAAATTATTGCAAGACTCTAATAAAATCATAGAAACATAGAATCACCAAGGTTGGAAAAGACCTTTAAGATCATCAAGTTCAACCACTAACCCTACTCTACCAAGTCCACCACTAAGCCATATCCCCAAGCACCACAACTATATGGCTTTTAAATACATCCAGGCGTGCTGACTCAACCATTCACCTTGTAAGGACTGGGTGTTTCAAAAAAAAAAAAAATAATCTGCAGATACCAAATCTTTCTGAATTATGAAAGTTATAAATCACCGTGACAGAGTCTGCTTTTTATCGCGCCGAGTAATTAAAGCTCTCAGTCAGTTCACTGCTGCTGGTCTACTGATTAATCTAATTTTAGAGGCCAGTATTATGAAAAATTGGGACCCTGACCCATACCCACCTTTCTAAACCACTTTAAAATCTAAATATGAAAAGGCCCAAGCCCTGCCTACTGTAATATCTCCTGTCAATCTGCTTGGTATTCTGGCAGCACATTTATTAGACTATATTAAAACCAATTTCACATCAGTAACATTGTCTTCTTCCTGACCAGGGGACCTTGAGAAAGTCACATTTTTCAAGGAAAACAAACTCAGTAACAGGAAGCCTCTGGAAGTACTTAAAATGCATTTTCACTTATCTGTGAAACACTGAATTGTAGATACATTTTATGTCAACATAAAAGTGTCTGACTGGGCAGTGGATGGTGGTCTTTAATAATTCTGCTTCCAATAGACATCCAAAATTAACAGAGCAGTCCCTGGAAAAGTTCATCCCTGGCTTTTTGACAAGCCAAACAGCAATTTTATCAAACCAATCACATTTTGTCACCAAGAAAAAGAAAGAAGAAGAAAAAGAAAGAAGAAGAAAAAGAAAGAAGAAGAAAAAGAAAGAAGAAGAAAAAGAAAGAAGAAGAAAACCAACCCTCTGATATTTCAAGATTAAAATATCACTTTATTAATTCTGAATTTCTTCTGCATAGACTTACCTGGCTTTAAAGTCTGAGTGTATCCTAACCCGATCAGACTGGAGTTGTTCACTTTAGCCTTAAAGGGAAAAAATACCACATGGAAGTCATTTAGTAGCTTACCTTAAAGGTCTTTATGCTTGAAAATTAAACAAACACCTTTAAAGCAGGTAAAGGGTTTCAGGTTTTAAAGCACATAACAATCTAGAGTTAATTTTGCCATAACTTAAATCCAAAATCTCAACAAATCAACAGTCACTATAGAAAAGAATGGTCTTGTTAACACCATTCTAATATTTTCAAGGCTGACACACAAAAAAATAATCTCAGAACAGTGCCCAATAATCCAATAAAACATTGTGTAACTTTTAAGGAAAACCCAAGACAGTTACACCCCACAGAACTGCATCAAAACTGTCCTTCCCTGATGCAAAGCTTGCCTCCCATTTCTATTCTGAGGGCCTGTTCTCAAACGTTTATAAAAGCACGTGCCCAGCACTCACAGAAAAAGAGGCATCTGGGTCAATCTGGTACTTGGCTGCTATTCCAAAGCGCGTGTTGCTATTACCGGCCGTCCAGGCGAGATTCACGGCAGTCTCCAGTTTATCATTCACCTTCTGGTAAATGGAGCCACCAAATTCTGTCCCATCATTCCTGGAAGGAACGCAGGAGGCTGGTTTGAAACTGTACCAGAAAACAGTCTTTTTTTTTTTTTCCTCCCCCCCCCGCCCCAGCAAGAGCTACATTTGCAGAACTTTCCCTTACACCTCATTTAATATCCCTGTAATGACTATGATAGAGACATTAGGCCAGGTTGGTTATAAAGTGGGTTTAGATGCTTTGATTCATTGCTGGTTACTACTGTATTTCAACAAACAACTCAGGAAACTGAAAGGGAAAAAAAAAAAAAAAGCAAAAACATGACAGTCAGAAATAGACTAACGATGACAGCTTCTAATTTTCCCTTCTCTCTACTCTTGTGTATCTCTGAAAAAATTCTTTCTGCAGGCACACGTCTCCCCAGTGCAGTCATCCCAGCCCTGCCTCCTCAGCACGCGCTGACCAGATCAACTGCATCCCACCTGAAGATGCCAACTGAATGGCACAGATGTCCAAGCCTACTGGCTTTTGCAAAGAATACCCTTTGCAACAGCCCTGATGGTACATCTGTGCTAGGAACTGAAACAAATCTGATTTTTACTTCCCAGAGAGCACTGGCCAACAGCTGAAGAGTGACAGGCTTCTGCCACCGAGCAGCCACAACTTCCAGTTACTACTGGTAAAGAAAATGCAAACCATTAGAGCATGCAGATCATAAAAGACAAGTGCAGGAGACTTGTAAAAGCCTTGCACTCCTCGTAAACCAGCGAGCATCTGAATTGCCACTTTTGCTGATTTTCTTAAAAGAGGATACAAACATATTGCACAGAATGGGCTTTAAACCCCGGGAAGTCCTCTGCAAACAAAGGACTCATGATTATTTCTGACCTATAAAATAATCTGCTTCCAATTCTCAGCGTATACCAAACTTTTAGTGATTAAAAAAAGGGGCAGCTTTAGAATCTTTCCACGTTTCCCCCTTTAGCCTGACGTTCCTGAGTTGGTATCAGTAGCACAAGCAGCAGTGATAACACTGATAGAAAAGTTCAAGCTTTTTTAATTGTCAGAGCAATTCTTCCAGGAAAAAAACCCACTACAATACTTACTTCAGATAAGATTGAAGCTCACATATAACTGCATGTGCTTGGCTCTCGAGTAAAAGAGGAATTAAAAAGGACTGAGGAGAGCTGGTGACACAGGCAGGGTTTGTGCAAGGTTCCCACACAGCTCTGAGCTATGCTTAAAAAAATGAGGAAAGTCATATTTCAAACTAGAAATTATCCAGCCCTACCTCCCTTTAGTTATTATTATTTTAAAAAGTAATCATAATACTTCAAGAAGTTAAACCTCCTTTTAATTCTAATGGCAATAACAGCACTTTTCAGATGTAGATTAAAAAACAAACCAAACCAGTGAACAAAAAACAAACAAAACCCCACGTGATCCCCTTACAAAAACGTATTAAGGTACCATTAAGGAAAGCAACTTGCTGAGATCCCCAGCACAGCTGTGTAATGCCAGGAACAAAACCCCAGCGAGTGAAATTATCAGCTCTGCACCAGCATCCCCGTGAGACCCTGGAGTGTGTAGATACAACACCCCAGCAGCCCAAGGGTGGGAGTTCCACCCACAACTATTGCTGGGAATATCTCAAAATTTGGACAACGTTTCAGGGCTGAAACGCTTCAAACACCCAGCAAACTTATTCCTATCAATGAAGATTTCTATTCATATCACATACTTACGGTTTTGCCTGTCAGTTGGGGGAGAATTAATATTAATTAAACAAACAAGGCGTCCTCCTGAAGATGATTTTATCATCCACGTACAAAACAGACCCTCAGGAATCCAACAAACAGAACAGTAAGAGCCGAGCCCCTGCTGCTGTTATATTTTCTGCTGTTGCTTTAATTAAGAGTAATAATAACTACAGTATTTTAGAGCAAAAGGCAATAGTACAGTGTTTTGAACGGCTATGGTACGACAACACTGAAAGGCATTGTGCTTGAAGGAACAACTGAGGGGAGTGGGACTCTGCATATTGCTCTGCTAGAAGTTTTCTGCCCACATTTTTGTGCTTTGGCAATCCTTCAAATGTACTGTCTGGGCTGTGAAGGTTCAGTTGTTCTGTAAGGCAGCACGAGCTCCCTAAACCACATTTCTGCAACACAGCATGAAACAGAACAGAAAGCCTTTGAGGCAGCGGCTCTGGGAAGGCAAGAACAGTTGTTCAGCCCCCAAAGGGGAACAGCCTGTGATAGGTCTGCTACGTGCAAAATACCCAGTTACCCCAGGGAATGGGAAATGGATTAGGGATTGCCTCATCCTGAAACACTGTCAGCCGCAGAGGCATAAATTGTTGTTTTAAGGGGAACGAGAGATGGAGAAATGAAGGTTTTAATGGGATTTGGCCCTGGTTTCCCTCTGTTCCTGCATTCAGAAAGGACAAGTGCTCGTGAAAATAGATGATTAGGAGTTATATTACTAAACCAAACCTTTACACCGTATCCCTTCCAGTGCTAAACCAAACCCAGTCCCTACCTCTTCCATTTATTCCCTTTTTCCTGTTCTTGTTCATCCTCTGATTAACTCTTTCATCTACAGATCAAACCCCTGTTCTGTTCGATTTCGACACATGCAAAAGGAAGGCACTGCTTTTATTTCAACTTTTACAAAGCATATCTTTATAACCTACTGGCTTTATTTTTCTGCTAATAGATGCTAATAATTCTTATCTGTTGGAAAGACAGGCACTGGATGCTTGGGTGAGTTCCAGTTCCTTCCATCACACACACACCCCCCTCACTCACATAATTCAAAGCAAAGTTAATGCAGCTAAACCAGCATCTTAAATGAAGAAGTATTTTCCAATCCACACTCCCTCTGAAACTCCGTCCCTTTCACTGTTCTAGAAAGCAGCAAAATCCTTTCAAATGCCTTTTTAACGCCCATCTGCCAATACTTACACATTGGTATGAAGCTGGAATTCATCAGTCTTGTAGCCAACAGCAAAGTTGCTCTGGGTTACTCTCGACTTCGCCGTCTCAAAAGTCATTTGGTAACCTGCCAGCCACCCCTCGTAGCCAACCACCAGGGCTCCACGTATCGAGGGGCCAGCAATATCAAAATCCATGTCACAGCCAATGTTGATGTGTTCCCTTTTGTAGCCTGTCTTAACTTTAGCACTCTTTTTCCTAGAGAGAAAAGAAAGAGTCTCATTTCCCAAAGGTGCACTCACAGGCAGCGATTCAAGACAGTTACTTTAGCTCAGTGTCACAGTTCTTGAAGACAAAATATACCTACCTGGAGAGCCACGTGGTATGTCACCTCCTTACCTGGCACATCTGCAAAACCCTAACTCAGCTACAGTGAATTATTTGCAGTCAAGCAATGAAACAGGGTGTGGAGCCTCACTAAGCACTCCTGGGTTGTGTTCTGAAAAGCAGCAGTACAATAAGTGAGACTGGAGGTGACAAGAACAAATCTTCATCTCCAACTCGTGTGATGGTTTGGGAAGTCTGGTAAATGCAGGGAAGGAACAAAAACTGTGGCAGTTGTACAGGTTCGCCACGGGAAGTCAACAGTAGTTGGCCTGTCCCAAAGAAACAATTTTTAGACAAGCCTAATGCACTGGGTGATTTTAGCATCTGTGAAGTGCCTGGGAAATAGCAATAAGAGCTGAAACTTGACCTGCTTGAGGTGGTCCTGCTCTGGCAGGGGGGTCGACAAGATGATCTTTCAAGGTCCCTTCCAACCCTTAACATCCTGTGACTCTGTGATTCTCATACAGGCTTTTTCTTTTTTATTTCTTCAAGAATCCTACCAGCTAACAAATAACTACCAATAAGCACTAGAGATTAAACTGGTTGACAAATGCAAAAATAACTAGTTAATGCAGAACTGGGCATGGACTGGAAGCAGCTTATCTAGAAGACCCAGGGAAACCTCCACGGGGACGGCAGCCCCGGCAGCCCGCGATGCAGCACGCTGCCCTGGGAAGCTAAAGTCCAGAATATTTTGACTTCCCGGCAGTGCTGCCCGCAAAAAGATAATCAGGGGGAAAAAATAAACCAACATCTAGACCTACAGCTGCTGCTTAATCCCTCTGGCCCACATAAACTGTGGCATCCAATCGCCGTGTCAGAAATCCTCCTCCACCGCGAAGGCACGCTGCGGCCAGCAAGAATTCAGATGATAAATTCAGCTTGGGAGAAGAGCCCAATTACTGTGTCGACCTATTAGAGCCGTGGCCAACTGGCTCCCAGAGCTTGTTAAGCTTTGCATTACAGCTGACTTGTTTAGTGCTTTTATTCAGAGAGCAGCTCGTCCTCTGACGCAGCCAGAAATATGAAACAGGAGCTCCAACAAAACCTCTTCTTCACACCCTAGTTCTGACTATAATTTTTTAAGTTATTGTATTTGAAAGTCAGCTGAGGATTAAAAAAGGATGGTTAATACTAAGATTTGAATCTGATGTACGTGATTTCATCACACACAGGCCGATTATTAACTGCCTCGATTATTAACTGTAGGGACAGAAGGAGTAAAGAAGCAGGACAGCACTCTGGAAAACTAAAATTAAAAAATGCTTTTTTTGTCACTCAAGCTTACTCACTTCTTACCCAGTGTTAGGAGAGAAGGAGGAGTCAAAGGTCAGCTTCAGGCCACGTGCAAGCTGAACAGAAAAGAAATTCACTGGTTGGAGTCACAAATAGAGATAGACATAGATGAATTTGCAACTTGCATCTTTTGAGCCAAAAATTACCTGATCTTCAAGAGTAATCTCAGTGCCTAACGTGTTGTCGGTGTTCCACTTCTCCGTGAACATCAACCCATATTCCACCCATTTGTATTTTGTTTCCAAACTACCACTAACTTTGCTCGTTTCTGAGTTTGCTGAACCTGAGCTTGTAAATTCCTAAAAGGAAAAATAAATAAATTACATATATACATAACATACGTGTGTATATTTGCAAATATATATGTATTTTTCCACACAGACAAATATTTATACTTGTAGAACATATTAGTCATTATAACTTGGAATATTATTCAACACTGCAGAGTTCTCAGAAGATTTAAAAACATGGTTGTTAGTCATTAATATCAGCACACTCTTGGCCCACAAAATAATTCTGTGTCAGGGAGAAAAAGCAACACCTGCTAAGGGAGCAGATATGGGAGGGGAGCATGGGTAGGTGTTACCAGCAAGGAAGCAGACAGGGGATGGGAGCATGGATAAATGTTACCAGCAAGGAAACAGATATGGGATGGGAGCATAATTCAGAACAAGGTGCTGGTCTGATAACTGACTGCATGAGGTGTATCTGTGAATGAGCCTGTAACTCTGCAAATGCTTCACAGAGATAGTCTAAACATTAGCTTCAATACACAGTTATGGTGCAACTCTACCTGTTCAGTGACTGCGAAGAAAAAGAGCCTGCAGCACATTTAGAAATCAGCATAGATCACAGAATCCCAGCATGGTGGGGGTTGGAAGGGCCCTCTGGAGCTGATCTGGTGTCCCCATCCTGCTCCATCCATCAGGGTCACCCAGAGCAGGGGGCCCAGCAGCGCAGTGTCCAGCCGGGGTGGGAATCTCTCCAGACAAGGAGACTCCA
>WTSP01001925.1:131913-146781 GCA_025331215.1 Actenoides lindsayi | reverse complement strand
GCTCGTCTGCCGCCTGCGGGGCGGGCGGCGCGCCGCGGCGGGCGGCGGTGATAGCGCGGCGGCGGCGAGGCCGGAGGAGCGGGGAGCGCCGCCGCCGAAGACCATGAGGAAATTTAACATCAGGAAGGTGCTGGACGGCCTGACGGCGGTCTCCTCCGCCGCCTCGGCGTCGTCCGCCGCGCAGCAGCAGCAGACGGGGAACCGGGAGACCGAAATCCAGGAGACTCTCCAGTCCGAGCACTTCCAGCTCTGCAAGGTGAATGAATGCTGCAGCCCCGAGCCGGCTGGCGGGCGGGAAGGGGGCGCACCGCCGCGGTGGGCTCTGCGGGCTTTGCTTCTCGGTACCGACCTCGCCGAGCTTGCCCGCCGCCGCTGTTTACTTGTTTGGATTTATTATTTTGCGGGAGGAGGAGGAGGAGGACAAGGGAAGGAAGCGGTGGGTGTAGCCGTACAGGTCTTGTTGGATTTCCGTAGTCATCTTTCCCGGGGAGTTGCAGGGTTTGCCGTCTTCTGGGCTTCGGCATGCGTGTAATATTGACGGTGCTCTTGGAGGCTTCGTAGAAAGAGTAGGATGGATGGGGGAAGGAGTGATACGTAGCTGGCAGGAGTGCCTGTCTGATTATCGCGGCATTTGAGTAGAATCTTCTGTTAACGGGCCCGAAGGACAGGAGGTCTGCCGCTCTGCATTATTTGGAAATGCACTTGTCCTGGTTCCTTTGCGCCTGAAAAAGGCTATAGACGTTTGTGGTGGTTTCGCTGCAGCGTGTTGCCAAGTTGCCGGTGCTGCTGTTGCGAATCTCCAGAGACAGAGGAAAAAGTTTCTGGTTTATTTTTTCTTTTTTTTTTTTTTTTATTTGCTTATATGCGATACAGTAATTGCAGTTCGTGCACACTTCAGAAAATGATGCAGCGAATTAATTCACCAGCTGTACCAAGAGGAATAAAAACTGATTTGAATATCAATGCCCATTTTTATCTTTACAATGCACCCGTGGCCTAGCTTGATATGGATAAGCTTGTTTGTGGATTCCCCCTCCTTGTTTTATCTTGTGTTACAGACGTTTCTGCCACTTTTGCAAGTTGTTCTTGAAGGTCGTGGAAAAGAACAGAGCTGTTGCCACTTAGATTTTATTTCCTGTGAAATGCTGAGAGTTGTGGGGTATGCCTGCAACTTCGGTGAAATAAAAGGAGTATATCAGAAGTTTGCTATGTGTTTATGAGGTCCTAAAATAACTCTGCTTTAAAGGTTTTGAAATGGAACAGTTAGCTTTTGTGTGGCTTATGTTGTGTATGTTTATAACAGAAATAAGAGGAGGTGACTTGCTATACTCTCGATTCTGATTAATTGCACCCTGAGAAGCATAATGGAGTTACTGCTTGGGCAGTTACCAAATTAGTCTTGGCTAACAAAAAAGCTAAATGTGCCAATAGCTTCATATTAAGAAGGAATCCCATGGCTGAGAGGTTTTTTTGCTTTTAGTGTGGTGTTTTTCAGCTTTGTCTGTTTTGGGGTTTTTTTTCCTCTCTGGGGGAAGCAGAGGACGAGAAATTGGTTCTGTGGAGCGTGGGTTGTTTTTTTTCTTAACATGCTGAGAGGTTGCACTGTCATGTGGGGCCTGTCGGATTGAAATTGAAGCGGTTCTTAGAAAAGCAGGTCTAGTAATTTGTAATAGTTTCTACTGACAAGTATGGCTTTGTTGCCAGACTTCCTAAGACCATCTCAGATTTTAATAGTTTAGTGTCTTTGTTAGAGCTGAAAATAAAATAACTCTGAGAATGAGGTAAACAGAAAAAATAAAATGCTGAGTTGATACAGTGTTTCTACAGAGAAATCTAAGGTTCAAATTAAGTTTCAGTAAGCATAATGGTTACTTGGTGATCAAAGGTGAGTGAGTAATTGTGTTTAAAAAAAAATAATCTTTTATAATTGGTTCATGTAACGCGGCTGATTTTTTTCAGTCTGTTAAAATGCTTTGTAGTTCCTTTATTGTGATAAACATTGAATCCTGTTCCCTAACATACAATATTGATTCTGTTTATTTTTGGTCTGCTGCTTGACCCATCATTACTGCTGTGCTCTGGCTTGTTAGACTGTACGCCATGGTTTTCCCTATCAACCTTCAGCCTTGGCATTTGATCCTGTTCAGAAAATACTGGCTATCGGAACTCAGACTGGCGCGCTAAGGCTGTATCCTTTTATATTCTGAAGTGGATTTAGCACACCTCACGCAAGTGATGGTTTTGATTCAGCTGCTGGAACCATTCAGAAGTCTGGTTGGAACAAGGTATGCAAGAGGAGGGGGGGGAAAAAGCTGATTTCTGTTGGGGGGTGGCCTGGCTGTTCTGGTTGTTCTTTGTGTCAATTCAAGTTGTGTTAATGATGTGAGGTATGGCTGCTCAGTCCCCATTATCTCAAGTTAATGTATACATTTTGTAGAGGGTTACTAGTGTGCTGACAGTTTACAGCAGCTGACTGCAAATCTAGAGAGAGAGACCTGAGCTGAGCTCTCTTTTTGTTGCCCTGTGTATCCTCTGGGGTTGAAATGTTACATGCCGTTTGTTGGATTGGGTTTTTTTTCCTTTGGTGTGTGATTTTTTGGGTTTTTGTTTTATTTTGTTCTTGATAAACTTTGTAATACTGTAGTTACCTGCTACAGGTTCTATGTTGCCAAAAGATGGTTTCAAGTGGGGACATGAAAGGGGACAGGAATTGTATCTCACTAATAGTTTCCAAGTGACTGAGATAATCAGAATGAATTTGTGGAATAAAGCACCGGTAGCCCTGCTTCTTTTTGTTCACTAAAAAGTGAAATACCCATATGTTCATAGCCATATGGTACCATAGCCATATGGTATTGTCCAAGCCATGTAACAACTTATATGTTTAAACTTTTATGTTTTAAAGAAGATGTCCTCTAGATTCTTCAGTCCACACTGCCATTGCCCAAACCTTACTTCATAGCAGAAGAGAATTAATTGAATTCTCTTTCCCTGAAATTGACTGAATTCTCTGACTTTTTTGGGGAACGTTTAGGCTATTTTGCTGGAAAAATTGACATAATCCTCTTTAAACTGTAGGTAAATCTCATCTGTTCCTTTTCTGCTTACATTAGTCTGCAAGTAGACTCTTTTTTTTTTCCTCCTGTAACATCACTGCTCTGCCTGTAAGGTTAATTGCCTTAAGAGGGTTGTCTTTTACAAGTTGAAAAATTAGAACTTCAGTTTCAAATCCTTTAAGAAGAGGCTGAAGTAGCTTATATGGTATCTCTAATAATATCTATTATGAACTCCCAATATCTCTTAATTCAAAGTATAAGTAACAGTAATGACCATGCAGTGCTTTAATGCCATATTTGAAACTACCTCTTAACTCAGTTTAAAAAGGTGATAAAGTTGATTTAAATGAAGAATGAAGTGAGGATGGATGGTGCTGTTAATTACTCTCATATTGGTAGAAGGGATGAGGAGAAAAGAGAGACCTAGAAGTAAGGATTTGGGTTGGAGGAAAATGAGATATCAAAATGCACCTGTTTAGACCTTAGTCACCTGTAATTTTGGGCAACATGATGTCGCAGTTTGGGTAATGATGACTTGATAAAACCTGTTTACTGGCACTCATCCATGACTACACCTGTGAATTCTCAGAGTCTCAATTGCTTTCTAAATAAGCAAGAGAAGTATTGTGAGGGAAGAAACAGTTACTGTGAGAGGAAGCAGTAACATTGACAGAAAATGTATTTCTTAAGGGAAGTAGTTTCATGCAAAGTCTGAAATGTTGGTGCTCCCCTAATTTGATGAAGATGAATATGCTTCTCAGTATCTTGATACTGATCTTGGTTCTTGGAAGAACTAGTTAAAGCCCCCCAGCCTCAACTGATAGGTTAACCCTGTAACCCAGGAACGTTGCAGAAGTTGAATCTCCTGTGATTACTTCCTCTTTGGGATGTGGGAGCACGTGCAGAAGAATAGAATAGACTCGGTCGTGTTTCCAGTGTAAAACTAGCCTCTCACTTTTTGCCTGATGAAACTGGTTTGAAAAGCACCCTTTGGGAATGAGTGAAACCTGCAAGAAATGCTTATTTCATTGTGTTGCTCAAAGATAAAAACACAATCAAGAAGTAGTAGGCTGCTTTACCTGCTAAGGTTTTTACAAACAATAAACTATGTGCAAGGATTTATTAAAATGGAAGCTGGTTACTCTTCAGAGCTGCATAAGTATTCTTAATTGAAATGAGGTGTGGACTAGAAAGGCAGTCAGTAAAGAGGTAGTAATTGAGAAGTAAATCCTAGAAGTGAGAGAAAAGTCAATCCTCATTTTCTTCTGCAATCATATTGTGAGACTATAGAAGAAGAGTAATGATAATGCATATTTCCTTGCCTACCAGCAGATAGGAGCTGGATATTAGTGTTTTCCTTGCACCTTCAACTATAGGAGCATCTTCAAGCTTTCACTTCCTTCTTATTGCAGGTAAGTGATACGAAGAATTGTGAAGCAAGTGGTTTGTTTGGGTTTTTTTGAAAGACTGTTAAAGACTATTAAATATTCTTAAATCAAGGAATGAGCTAACCTGTTTTAGATTTCATTAATATGTGAAGAAATTAGTATTACAGTTCTGATTGACTTTGGGCCATTTATCAGGTAACTCCTTTACAGAACATGTTGTCTATGGTTGAGCAGTCTGCAGTTCAGGTATTTTAACTTCAAACACAGTATTGATTAGAACAGACTGATGTGAGCAGGAATTTTCTTAACTGCACTCCTATCTCATTCTTCTTTCTGAGGAGTCTGTAACCACTTGTCAAGGATCAGAGAGAGTTCTAATATACAAATACTAAATGTTGTCCCCAGTATTGACAGAGTGATGTGAAAAGTAGAACTAAAGCTGTTTCTGAAGAACCAGAATCTGTGGATACAAATATACTGGGAGTCCACTGACATTTTATTTATCTCTAATTCATAAATATACTGACAAAATAACATTAGCATTATTGTATTGAATTGTATTGAATTCTTTGAAGCCACAAAGTAATTGTGAAAATGCAAATACCTAAGCTATAGGTGGCATGTTTCACTGCTTGGATTAGAAGTAGAATTACTACTCTGTTAATATACTTTGACCCTGATCCTAGGCTTGATGGGTTAAAATTGGGGGAGAACACTGTGGAGTTGGTGACTTAGTGTGTCAGAGGCAGGACTTTCCTTTCTGTGCCCATAAGCAATAACTGGTTCTAGATCTTGCAGTTTGAAGAAGGAGAGAAGTCCATTAAAATTTTAGGAGGAGACTGCTTTTAGTGTAAAACAAATCTTGTGAGTCACCAAAGTTACAGTTTAAGATTATGCACTAGCTTAACTGAAGCACTGTATCACTTTTTCGTTTTAAAAAAACCACTTGTTTCTATTTCCAGAGTTGCTTAGAAATATCTATCTCTGATTTAGCTAGGAGACTTAAAAGCAAGTATTTTTGAGGTGGACTGATACTGCTTAGGTATTATCCTTAATTAGAGAATTATTTTGTGATTTCCATAGAAAGGAACATTTTGAGCAATTAGTAACAGAGGCTCTGTCTGTTCTCTTTTTCTGCTATGGACAACAGCTTGGTTCCTTTAACTCCATATGAGGAAAAGTTACAAAGCATATAGCTTAGTAGGTTACAGACCTTGGAGAGACATCAGATGCTGGACCTGCTGCTCTTGACTACAGAATGGCCAGATGACATGACCCTCTCCCTGATGTTAGGGTCTGTTGACGATAATTAAGCTGTTTGCTTCTGTTTTCTGTATTGAAGGGTAAACTGAGTGATGAGGAAGGCACCAGAGCAAAAGCACAATGCTGAGTGACATAAAATCTTAAATTTATTTCTCACATACACCCACACTCATCTGCTCATGCTGATCCAGTTGTTCCTCTGAGTTTGTAGTGGTGATCACACTCCTTCCAGGTGCTTGAGGTGCTTGAGTCTTGGCTTGTGGCCTGGGTCTTGTGTCTGGCAATTGCAACTTAGGCTCACCCTTCTGCACAATGCTGGATTCTTGTTCCCTACAAGGAACAATTGTTCTCACTATTGATTTCAAGCTGCAGTGGTCAGTGTAAGCTGCTGGTGGCCTCATTTGTCACTGCAGGCCAATATATCTCCATATGAAAGGGGTTTATCTGTTGTTACCAGAGTGGCTTTCACCTTTTGATCTTCTGTCCCAAATGTCCCAAATCAAGGAGTTAAAAATTCATCTATGCTTTGCTTCTTTCTTGTGCATACCTGTATCATTGCAGCAGGACACGTAGTCCATAGTCTTTTGGGAGTGTTGTGCGTAATAGGCTGTGTTTTGTTTTCCCAGCAGATATAAGAACCTTCCAATGAGTTAGTCTTGAGTATATGCACTCATGGTTTAACTTACCTGAATGGTGTAATTGGGTAGACTTTACCCTGTGACATCCTGACAGTGTTTGGTGGCATAGGTAATAGCCCTACTTCTGTGCTGTCCATTGTTTTCACTCTTCTGCTTAAATATCCTTCTAGAAGTTGACTGTGATCTGGACAGGGTAGCATTTAAACTGTAAAGAGGTTTCAGAAAGGTGAAATGGACTCTTTCAGGATTTGTCTGTCTAGGATGTTGTTTCCTTAGAACTTTAAATTATTAATTGCACAGGGCTCTGGACTTAATAGTCAACTGAGCTCTTTTTGTTTGCTTTTGTAAGAGATGGAATAAGCTTTGAAGCTAAAGCAGTAAAATTGAAGGAATTCTTCTGCTCCATGCTGTTTAACTGCTCCATCTTAAACAAGTTTATTTGGTTTTCTGTGCTTTAATTTCTCAATAGCAAAACTAGGACAGTATATCAAATGAGATGTATTTTGATTGTCTGCCAACATGAATGCAGTATCTTTATTGGTGCTTCATGCCTTAAAAATACTTATCTACAGCTTGAAGCTCAGTCTCTCTCTCTTGATAGAGGGAATTGTAAAAAGGAAGACCATTTCCACTAGAAATTCTTGAGAATAAAGGGGATACCCGTAGAATAGGTGTTGTGCCTTCCACACAGACCAAGTTGTGCCTAAGGCTCTTTATTCCCAAGCAGAATAGGTACTTTAATTAAAGTTTGGGGTATTTTTTCCTGTTGCAAACCCAGCTCACAGGAAGAAGAAGAATTAGATTGTTTGTCATTCTGGCATTAAATATCTGAAGATCCCAGTCATTCTGAATGCCAGCATCTGTTCATTTCCTCCCATTCTTTTCAGCAGTAAAAGATGACTTTTATGGAAGAAAATAGCTAGAGTTTTAATGTATTTGTGTATAAAACTTGCTTTCTGTAATTTTCATTCTATGGCCTTGTGAGGAAAAACTCACAGCGCTTATTCTTTAATCAAAATAGCTCAGAGCCTGAATATGTGGTTCCATGCAGTCAGTTTCTGATGAAGCGGTTTTGTTGCAGCATCTGGATAGTTTTGCTGTAGACATATACCAAAAGATTACAGCAGTTTATTTGAATTCTCTGAAGCTCTGACAAAATTCCAGTTCAAACTTGCGATGCAAGTATATCCATTAGAAGTACTTTGGATCATTCAGACTATGCAAGGCAGTCTGGCAGTCTGACTGGTTTTGGTGCTTTTTTTTCCCCTCTCAATGAAATGTCAGCTTGATGTTGTGTGGTGTTGGGTTGTTTTTGTTTGTTTGTTTTGTGTTTTTAAGTATCTCTACACCTGCTCTTTCTCCCTTCTGGAGAAAGGGCAGTAGGGCAATGTCTGGAGTTGTGTTTATAGTATGCAGAGCAAAGATTTCATTTTCTCAAACCAAGCATCCAACTATGAAGTTGGCACAGCTTCAAGTAGGAGACTGGACCAGATGAATCTGGGAGGTCCTTACCAACCCTAAATTAGTCTGTGATTCTGTCTATTCTGTGAATATACCAAAGTGAAACTATCCTACTGTGTTGTGGATTATCAGGGCTTTTTGGCATTTGTATGCTGAAGAGAACAGTCTTAACCTTTACCAACATTCTTCTGGACTTTGAACAAATACTCCTGTTTTGAGAAGAGTACATCAGGAAAGCAACTAAAAATACCGCAGTAGTGTCATGCCAGAGAGATTCTGTGATTATCTGTTAATAAGAAAATGTTTGTTTGCTATCTTGTCACTCAATTGAAATAGAGTAGTTTAAATAAAAACTGCTTTGCGTAAAATACACATTAATCTTATCACATTTCCGTTTCTTTTAACACTACTGTGTTTCTTATCATATCTTTTGGTACTTAGTTCACATGGGTATCATTATCTCTCTTATATCTTCCTTTCAGTGAAAAATCTCCATCCCCTTAATGAAGAAAATCAACTATATTTGGATATTTTAAAATGAAATGAGGCCAAAATGGTATGATAATACAAGTAACTCTTAAAAATGCATGGAATTATAGCAAGTGAGTCCTACGCAGAAAGCTATGACTGAATTCATAATAAATGGGATGGTGTACTTTTTAAATCCATGATTGCACTTATTTGGAGACTTGGTGTGCTGGTTTTGGCTGGCATAGAGTTAATTTTCTTCATAGAGCTAGTACGGGGCAATGTTTTGGATTTGTGATGAAAACAGCATTGATAACACTGGGATGTTTGTTATGGCTGAACAGCCTTACACAGAATTAAGACCTTTTCTGCTTCTCATCCCACCAGTGAATAGGCTGAGGTTGTGCAAGAAGTTGGGAGGGGATACAGATTGGGACAGCTGACCCCAATTGACCGAAGGGATATTCCATACCATATGGCATCATGCTCTGCTATTAAAAACTGGGGATAGAAGAAAGGTGGGGGAGGGTGTTTGGAAGGATGGTGTTTTCCTTCCCAAGTAACCATTATGTGTGATGGAGCCTGGCTTTGCTGGGTATGGCTGAACTCCTGCCTGCTGATGGGAAGGAGTGAATTAATTCCTTGTTTTGCTTTTCTTGCGTGCCCAGCTTTTCCTATGTCTATTGAACTGTTTTTATCTCGGCCCACAAATTCAATTTTACTCTTCCAGTTCTCTGCCTCATCCTACTGGGGGGGCAGTGAGTGAGCATCTCTGTGGTGCTCTAGTTTTTGTCTGGGGTTAAACCAAGCCAGTCCTTTTTAGTGCCCAACATGGGGCTCGAAGGGTTTGAGGTAACAGATTTGCTTGGAATGTGCTAGATAGTTAAACAGCAGTAACAGCTTTAAGTTCTATTAATCAGCAGGCTTCTGTGCTTGCCATGGGGCTTACTTGCCTTACTGTAATTTAGAGTCTAGTGCTTGTTAGTGGCTGCTCTTTGCTTTCACTGCTTGCCTGTGCTGCTTATCTTACTCTGCTGTGCCTGGGAACATTTTGATAATGGCAATGGCGATGCGCGTAGGCTGGCAGATGGTGAGGGTATCACTTCTGTTTCTGTGCTGCTGTACTGGGCAAGCTGGAGCTCCAGTGAGAACTTGGTCAAAGGGACTGTGACCTGTGGATGAGTCCATGTAGCAGCAGGATACCCTGAAGTGGCTGTGGATAAACCTATGCCTGAGCAGATACACCTTGAAGCATCTGTGACCATGGTTATGTCTGTGCTGCAGCAGGTATACCTCTGTGGGGATTGTGGCCCAAGATAAGTCCATGCTGGAGAAAGGTACACTTTAAAACATCAGTGACTGTACATGACGTTGTGCTGGAACACCTCAAAGCATGTGGCCATCAATAAGACCACAGCAGAGCAGGTATAACCTTGGAGGGACTGGAGCCACGGGTAAGTCCATGTTGGAACAGGTATACTTCTGAAGGGACCTATGGCTGTGGGTACGGCCATGCTGGAACAGATATATCTCTGAAAGCATTGTAGCCCATTGATACAGCCGTGCTAGAACAGGTGCACCTCAAAGCAGCTGTGGCTGTGCATAAGTCTGTGCCACAGCAGGTCTTTGATTTGAAGTATTATCGCATATACTGTAATTCTACTAACCAGCTTTTTGTAGTGATTCCTTCTGTTCGAAAATACCTGAAGTACAACTGCCATTAAATCTCTTACTCTAATTTACAGAAATGAACTTTAGAATGAAAAGTTTTCTTCTCTGTATGTATTTTACTGACAGAGTAGAAGCCTAATGGATATAGCCTTGCGGCTTCAAACTTGCTGGGTCATAGCGAGCCTGGGGAAGGTGATGTCTTCAGAAAATGGGCAAGGTTTGCAAGGCTGCCGGTGTTACCATAGCACTAGCATAGTCTGTTTCCTTGTACCTCCTAGCTATTTGTGAAACACTGAGGTGGCATGGATTGTGTGATCTGATGATGTTTGGGGAAAATATAACAGGGAATTGGACAGCTGGGACCCAGCTGAAGCACTCTACTAGATGTCTGAAAGCCTAATTCACTAGGATCTTAATTTGACATTTTACTGGATTTGTTCTTTCTCGGTCACTGTGGAAGGGCTTTTAGAACTGAAGTAGCATTATTGCTGCAGGAGAAGAAATGGGCAGTTTCAGTAAAGTCATGTCTGGAAAAGTAAAAGCAGCTCACAATTTGAGATGTGGTAAAGGAAGCTTGAAAGCACAAATCAAGATTGCAGACTCTTCCTAACAAAACTTCCTGTTTAGTAGAAGTGTTTTAACTGCATTAAACTTCTTCTAAATGTCCAGGTCTCTATTTTTACAAAGGTTTCATAAGACAAAATGAACATTACCTTTACAGTGACTAGAAGTGCTCTTAGTTACTATTTTTATATATTTCTCATTGTTCTTCTAAAACTGGGGGTTTTGTTTCTTAGTTTAACGGAAGAGTAAAAAGCCACAGTGTTTATCAGGATTCCCACAGCACATCTGTTTTTGTAGAAGCTCAGGGAAAAAGAGTAAAACTTGTAAATTTTTAAACTGCATGTGAAGTTAAACAAAACTGGAGGATGTGGATTTTAGGAACAGTTAGCTTTGTCCTTAATCTTAGCTAACTAGTAGTGGTTTCATGTTTGGAAAAAATAGTCCTTAGCATTTTTGATAGTTAATACTTTGGTAGGTCTTTAATCTCTTGGGTTTTCTTGTTGTTTCTTGCTACTCTTGATGTAGCCCATCCTGAAGTGTTCCATCAAACTGAGCATAATTTTTTTTTTATTTGAAAAGTGCAGATTCTTAATCATGAAAATATATCTGGTTAAGTAGACGAGACTATGCTTTTTCAAAGATCTAACTCTTTAACATGAAGTATTTTTGTTTGCCATTGTGAGGAAGAAGTTTGTGGTACTTGTGAAAGAAAACAGCATGTGAGATCTGTCAAGGGTTAGGCTGGGCTGGCTACTAGACAAATGACAGATGCTCTCTATTAAGCCCTCTCCCTTCCCAAATGGGAATAGAAAGAGAGTAAGGGAGGGAGACTTGTAGGTTGGAAAACTGAAACACCTTTAATGAAAACAATAACAATAAAATGAAATACACAAAGTATACACAAAACCAGTATCAAACCCAACCCCACTGGCAGTTACATCAGTCACCACTGATGCTGTGGAGCAGGCACAGGGAAGTACCAAACTGGACTCAGTGGTAGATGGGAACTGGATTTAGGAGCTGGATTCATGAACGCACAGAATGGGATTGAAGGCAGGGCAGACATGGTCCTCCTTGGATGCCAGCCAGTGAAGAAGAGAGATTGACCTGTGTGATCCCTCTGCTTCATAATGAATATGACATATATGGGATGGAATACCTTGTTGGTCAGTTTAGGGTCTCCTGTCCTCTCCTCCCTGTAAATGTGTTCTCTTTTACTTTCTGCACCTCTAACACGGTACACAAGATTTAGCAGTGACCTTGGTTTCCATAGGAGCAAGTATAAGCAAGAGCCTTTTTGTGTACCAATCCTTGGTAGTAACTCTATAATTATTGAGCATTGTTATCTGCAAAAATATGCTGTTTACTTCAGAAAATGCAGTAACTTAAAAGAGACTGAGGTGAAAAGTAAAATCACTGAACAGAATTCATTCTGTTCTAGCTCAAAGCAGGACAAAGCACATTGCTTACCCACTGCCAGTATGCTGTCTTTCAGCAGCTTTTAAAGTACCTTATTTTGTGGAAGCAGAAGTTTAAATTGTGGTATTGTAATCGGTACTTCAGTATTTATCAAGCATAGCCTCTTAGTCTTCAAGGGGTGATAATTTGGGTGACCTCTTTCATGTCACCACTTATAGGCACTTGATAATTATACAGCTTACATGTTTATCAAAGGGGGCCCGAAGTTACTACTTCTGTTTACTTCCCATGCAAAAACAGGTGGAGGTCTAATCATGTATTTTAAACTTCTGGCTGTGATATTTGTATCACTGAATTTAGGCACAGTTAAAATAAAGAAGGTCTTGGAAATAAGTAAAACTGAAATACTTCACTAGTGAGGACTGTGATAGTGGTATAATTCCTTATTTAGTAGCTTACTAAAATATGTAGCAATTGTCAGCCTCTGGAGACTCACTCTGAATCCTGATTCATCTTGATTTTTACAGTGCTTTCATGAAATTACTACTTCTCTATCATTTAGCCTGATCTGACATTTTGATGTTCAGCTTAAGACTCTCTGCCATAAATTAGGAACATTTTTTCTTACAGGTAAAATCTTTCCTTGGTAAAAGATTCCAAAACTGCCTTTCTTTTTTCATTTTTGTCTGAGATATGTGCAACTTGATGACAGCCTTTATCTGCATACTAGTTTACTAGTTGCTCTAACTGAATCTATTCCTGCAAAGTCTTAGTCTATTTTGAATCCCTGAGCTTCTCAACTAGATTTTCTGAATTTTTTTTTTTAATTGATTGTATTGAGGCAGCTATATTTGCTGAATGATTGATTTTAATGTTTTATTAGCAAAACTTGTTCACTGAAGTTCAGGAATAGATTTTCCCTAGTCATTTGTCCACAGTAGTTCCACTTGGAATCAGTGGTTTCATATTTAAGGATTTTTCATTTGCTTTGAATTTTATCTTTGTGTCTAGAATAGTGAAATTAGGTGAAACTTGAAACGTGTGTCTGCTAGTATGTAAAACAAAATGCAAAATTAGATGCTTTGAATGCTAGGTTATGCTGCTTGAGCTAATTAAAACCTGTGAAACTGAAATTTTTTGTAATTACTATGATGCTGCTCTTTTAATACTTGAAAAAGTATATTCTGAAATGTTGCAGCTTGCAAAATCAGCTACTTGATCACTGTTCTACAGAGAGAAGTTTATAGCTTGTTAGAAGTAACTAAAGGCTACTTTTTAAATTTGTTGTCTGTTTGGACAACTTGAAGCTTAATTTCCTTCTGAAATTGAGATAATATAATTGCAGTGATCACTGCTTCTGCATCCAGAAAAAGTTTTAACCAGTCCCACTCAAACCAAACGAGAAGGCTGTAGGTTAAACTCGCCCTTTTTATGAGGTATCTTCCATGGGCTCTCCAAGAACTCTCTCCTCCTTTTCCTATGTTCATGTGAAAAATCTTCATAGGAGTTGTTTTATCTTGGGAAACCAGGAAACTAAAGAAAGGACGCACATCCAAAGGAAGGCCTTTGTAATTCTGCGTAGTAAGCTACTATTTTATTTTGTGTGATTCATGCCATTTTAGGCAGAGGATTGCATTGCATATCCTCTTGAAGCTGCTGCCAGACTTTTACTCTGTATGTTTGAGTAACCTTATTAGATCTGAGGTTTGTGTTATGATGATGTATTTAATGCTTCCAGAATAGCCAACTGAAGAGGTAATCCTGTTGGTATCCAGTGTTTTTTATAACCTTTTCTACTAAAGGAACTGCTTCTTTCCCACCTAGTAATGCCAACTTGTCATTGGCAGCAGCAGATGGACAAAAGAAATTTGCATTTTTCTACTTGCTCATTAGGGAAGAACAATAGAATACTATTTGTTCTGTGATCACTTAATGTTGAGTTGATAGGATCAGCATGTCTGCGTTTTCTTGTAGCGTGTGCTCTATCCAATACTACTACCTTGTTAAACAGAGCAGATGTTCATCTTCACAGTCAGAAAACATTCTTGGCTGAACTTTGTAGTGTTAATATTAGAAGTACAATTACTAGGCTTTAGTGATGCTTATTACTATACGGAATGGGCTGCAGAGCAGTAACTTACCTGGCATTTGCTTTTATACATGTTCCAAACTTGTGCAGTAAACTGCTGCAGTGAGATTAGCTTCACAGCTGCCCTTAAATGTCAGATAAAAAGGACACTAACTAAAAAAGCCTCTAGTAAGCTTCCATTTCTGTGACTAAATATAATGAGATTTCTTGCTGGCATGGTGAATATCCTCTCATTCTTTAAAATAATTAGATGGGAAACATAACACTTTGGAAAGAAATCCTGGTGAGTTACTAACCTGGAAAAAAAGATGGGGCAGCCTACCTTCTTTAAAATACACAGCCTTTTTAGTAATGTTTACATGTTTTCATAAGGGCCACTGGCCAAAGGAAATAGTATTCAAGTGACATCCACTCACAGAAAATATGACTTGTTTCTTAAACTTATTTTGTAAAAAGCTAAACAAAAACATAGGTCCAGAAACTTTTTCTTTTACCTACAGTGTATGTGACTGCCTAGGACTTGACAGACATCGCCTGTGGTATTCTGACAGACAGTGCTCATGGAAGTACTGTCAATATAGTCCCAGTTATGTTAATAGTCAAAGGGAAAGTAACAACAAAAGGTAGAATAGAATGGGATTTTTAGAGAATGCTATGAGGAAGAGGCAGCAGGAGGTAACTTTTATAATACTGTTTCTTCTATTGCATGAGTAGCAAAGGACAAAAATTACTTAAGTTTTGAAGAGTTTAAAATATCTTTGATATTTTTGGCGGGTGTGTGTGGTGGTGGGTTTTTTGTTCGTTTTTTTTTCCCCATGTTTTGTTTTTGGTGTGGTTTTTTCTCTATTCCC
>WTSP01001925.1:98206-131813 GCA_025331215.1 Actenoides lindsayi | reverse complement strand
CACACAGCCAGAACACTTCTTCTTCTTTCCTCCCCCCCCCCTCCCCCCCTTTCTTTTTTGTTTTTTTTTTTTTTTTCCCCCCCCCCCCCCCCCCCCCCATGAACAACATGCCAATAATTTCCAGATCAAATGAATGCCATTCTAGGTAAAAAAAAAAAAAAAAGTGGGTAGAAGGTGGCATTTCCTGAGCAAACTTTACTGACTTTTGATGATTTGTTTTTTCTGGCAATTCCCAGTGGGGAAAGCAGCACTTCAGAAGGTGCTAACAGTGAAGTTTGGTCAGAGAATATTTAGGAACAGCAGTTTGACATTTTAGCATATCGTAACCAGAAGCAACTCCAGTAGTTTTTGCAAGTCTTTTTGTGCATGACTAAAAAGTGTGTTCTGTCATTTCTAGATCAAGATTTTTGATTACGTTTGACCTCTTACTGCCTGTAGCTTTCCATAGATAAACTGACCAAAACTTAGTAAACACGTCTCTCTTTAATGCAGGAAAGTTAGCTGTGATGCATTCAGTGTAGTATTAGTGCTAACATAAAGGCCTCTGTTACAGCAGTTTGTAAATACAGCTCTACAGAAATAAACAACTTTTACAGATCTGCAAGTACATAGATGTTGCAGCTGGTGTGTCATTGTAATTGAAAAGCTAAGTGATCAATATTTTAATGCATTAGTTTCTGTTTGGTGCACTGCTGCGCAGCAGAACTGACTTGTACCTGCAGCAGACCTTATTTAAACCTAGATCTATTTTAGTACCAGAAATTAAAATTCCAAAGGTGCCAGAATTGTGTCATTTAAATGTGAGTATATATTAGTCTATTTAAAAAAAAAAAAAATAAATTTGTCTTGATGGGTTTTCTGCATTATAAAATAACTAAAAATGAAGCTGTTACTACTCTTGCACCTGAGGGTAAGATCATCTGCCTTGGCATAATAAGCACTGGAGGTGATCACTGACACCAGTTCCTCTGTCAAGTAGGAGCTGCTTGCATCTCATTTCAGTAGACAAAAGTTGTAGAGATCCTTGCTATTTTGTTAAGGTTGTGAACAGGCTTTTCTCCTTTACACGCTCAGAAGTGACCTTAATATATCTGTGTCTAATGCACCCTGGACTGGGCAGAGTACTTACAGACTTCAGCAGTTGCTTACCCTTTTAAAAAGGATAGTCTCTAAAACCAAGAGGAAGAGTTTGGTCATTGCTTACCTATAGGCTTTCATAACCCAGTTAAGGTTGGATTGTCCTTTACAAATATAGTCTTACTCTGTTTTCAAGAATGACCTGGCAGGGAGCGGGGAATAATTCCTAGTCAGGCTCTAGAAACTTGGGAGACACTACTTCAACTGCAAGAACCTGACTTAAATGTTTAGTTCCTAAGTTTGGTGTATAATTTCGTAGTAGTTCACCTGTTTGAATTCAAGTTGATATTTACTTGAGATATATATAATATTTAGTGTATTATAGTACATTAAATGTTTCTAAATATATATGTAATATATAAAATATCTTAAAGAAAACTAGGATTTGCTTAAACTAGGTCTTGCTGAGACATGAAGATCACAGTGGTTGAATTACAAAACTTAAAATTGGTGGATAAGTAGGTATGTATTTTATCTAAACCAATGACTAGAACTTTGCTTTTTGATTTGCTGTTACCAAATCTGTCCAACAACATTGTTGAAGAAAAATAACATTGTTTTATTGTCATGTAGAACAATGGCATAGCCACATTGAGTCCTGCATTTTCCTGGTTTCTACATTTTAAGAGGCATGGATTTAGAAGAGGGAAGCTAGAATTCTTGAGAATAGTGGCTCCATTACAAGACCATTAACAGTGCTTGGTCCTCTCATTTTAGAGAGGAGGAGAAGAGGTCAATATGACTAAGGGTTGTAAAATCAAGAGGACACTGGTTAAAAAGCTTGCTGAATTTTCAGCAAATTTGAAGTGCAAAATCTACGGGGCAGTCACTAAAGTACTATTAGAATGATTTAAGAGATAAAAAGCAGTTTTTAGTTTGAGTATAATGAGTAGTGAAATTCTAGAATTTGTGAGTGTGGGAGACAGTGTTAGCAGGCCATACTGGTGCATTTGGGAGGTGAATAGACAAACTTGCAGATGGTGGCAAAATTAGCAAATGCTGGGGGAACTAGATTGGGATTTATCCTCTAACATAGCTTATCCACTAGGAGCATTTTGTTTGGGAGTGGAAAGGGCTGCAAAAAGTGACCAGGTTTGTGTGTTCTCCTTAAATAATGTTGACTGCTGTTGCAGGAGGCAGTGCTGGGCTGCATGGATCTCTGACTTGAATCAGTATTGTGGCTCACGTGCTCATAGTCTGGCTGACACCTGTCAGAGGAAATAATTCCTTCACTATGAAGTTGTTCAACAGTATGGTTGCACGAACTTCTTCATTTCAACTCAATACTTCACATTGTAATTATTATAAACGCAACTTAACATTTTCTCAACTTCTGTGGTTTGTTAGCAAGGAAGTGATCTTTGCTGCTGAAGCAAAAATTATCAGATGCTTGAACGGTTGACGAAATATGTTTTGCCATAGCATAGAAACTAAATTGCCAACAGTGGTGGTGTGGTGTAGTGCTGAGTTTTATCATCAAGGAAGCTGTCAGGAAAACTCAAGCATGATAATCACACTGATCTGATAATGTTCTCTGCCTTCACCTTTTTTGTTTGCAGTAGAGGTTACTGTTGCAATTAGAGAGTGCTGGGCAAGTTCAGAAAACAATGGCCTTGACTAAGTTTTAAAGGGGAAAAGCTTCTGTGCCATCTTCAAATGTGAGTGTGCTATTAGAGAAGCTGTGCCTGACTTGACAAAGATGCTACTAATGCTTGCAGTTCTAAACCACAGAGAATGGATTGGCCTTTTTAGGAATATAATTTCACCTAATATAGGAAAGCTCAAAGATACTGTTCTTGCAGAGTATTCCTGAAACTGTGTTTATTGTCAAACTTAAAATTAGCAGTTTTCAGTTACAGAATGGGTATAATACTTAAAAACATATTTAAAAAACTTTGTCCCCATAGTTTGTTCTACCAAAAAAACCCAACCAATCCAAAATATTGTACGTTAAAAACATATAATTGTAAATTATACAAATATTTTTTTTCTCACTAGATTATTCTTCAAAAATATTATTTTAGAATTTTCAAGTGTGCTTTAGTAAAATGCTGCTTCTGGTAGGGTTGTTGTAGCTCTTGAACACGAACAGTTTCCAAGAATGTATCCATCCTGGAGAAGAGGCCATCTCAGGTGGTCTGCAGTGAGTGATTTAACTCTTTCCTCTTTGTCCTCTTCTTGAAGAGGGTCAAGTTTATGTATGCAGCTTGGAAGGAGGGATAAAGTGAAGCTTGAGTCTGAAGTGTTTATTTTTTCCTGTGCAGCCTTGTTACTGCACAGAAGACTTTTAGGCAGACTCAGAATGTGTGTGTGGATTTATAGATGATTCCTGATTAAACTGACAACTTCTTTCTGCCTTTCCTGGAGGATGAAGTTGGCAACCTGGGCATTTGTGGGGAACAATGAGTAGTAATCAGACTTCAGGTTGCAGTGCTAGCATATCAGTTGGGGTTTTTTTAATAGTCCTTTTTTGGTAGAAGTTGGTATGCTTTGCAAGAAAAACACAGACTTGTAATGCTTCAGAGAATTAAAGTGAATCAGTATGCAGTTGACCAGTAAAGATTCTCTGTCTGTAATACACTTAACTTTTTCTCTTAATACATATGTGACTTGGATTTAACTGCAGTGAAATTCTTTACCACGAGGAAGTCTAGTGCTTTACTTGATTTTTTTTTCCTCACACAAAGCTGCTGACCAATGTAAATATACAATGGGATTATTTGTTCATGTTTAAGATGGCCATTCTGCTGTGCTAACATTTGAAAGAAGAAATAAACTCTGAATGGTACCTTGTAAAGATGGTATTTATTTGCCTCAAACTTTTCTAGCCGAATCTTGGAAACAGGTTTTGCTCGTGTTTTTTCTTGGGTGGTTTGGGGTTTTTTGTGATGTTTTGTGGTTGGTTTTTTTTTTACTTTCTAGTATGTTTGAGAAATATCACAGCTGATTTAGTCTGACAGATAATTTAAATGCTTACTATTCCACTTCATATCTGAGCCTCCTCACCATGCAGAGCATATGTAAGAATTCCACATGTTGCAACTTCTAGTGAGTTGCAGTATCTGGCTGACAGTTATGTTGCTGGTTTCCTCTTGTGTTTTTTGTTCAAGAGTTCCCTTCTGTAACACCTAAACTAATTAATTCTGTTTTCTCTATTGCTGACTAGAAAAAGCTGTCTGACACTCAAAGCTTTCAAGTGTTTTAAGCAATGTGTTATACTGTATCTCAGTGCAGGTCTGAAGTGACAAGGCTACAATGCTGTGTTAATTTTAATCATTAGGATTTGCTGCTTGGAAAGCATCTTGAGGCAGGATGAAGAGTCCCATTCAGACAATATTTTTCCTTCATCTGAGCCAGGGGATGTTTTTAATGTTACAGGACTTCTGAAGTGCTGTTTTCCACAGCTTGAAATTTCCTCTAGAGAAGGTGGGAAGCCCTGTCTAGTTGACATCTGTAACTTCAGGCTTTGACACTAAAATCTCAGTAAAGCTCTGAACTCTTTTGGTAGTTTAGATAAAACAGTGAATGTTTGATTTGTTTTGTTGGGGTTTTTGTTTTTTTTTAAATTTTTATTATCACTGGTAGTACTGTGACTAGATGATAGAATTTACTTTTTTTTCAAGTTATCATTGCTGGATTTTTTTATACTTTTACCATGTAACTAAGCAGCAGCCATTTCACTCTCTTGGAGTGATTCTCGTGTGTAAATAACTTGCTGAGGAATCCAGTAAGAACCAAATTACTTAAAAGTAGTCCAAACTTCCTTAATTCTGTGCTCTTACAACTCTAATTTTAAGGGTAGTAATTTTCTGAAGAATCAGCTGCATTTCTCTTCAAGCACATCTTTGTGCAGACTTGTTCTTTAGCTTGCCTTTTTGACCATTTAAAAAAAAAACGGGAGGAACAGTGGAAATGTGAATGTCTTCTATTGGCATTTGGGGAGCAGGGTGTTATGAAGGAGGCAGCAGCACTGAGAAATTGAAAACTTCTACTGTATTTCTGCAGCGTTTCTTTGTCTATGCAGCAAGTGCAGGCAAATGCACAGCTTTGTTTTCCCCCCTTGACATATTTCTTACTCCTAACAGATCAGAGGTCAAAATACTGAATTTCAGTGCATGTATTTTTTATTATTGGTAAGACAGTTCTTGCAGAATTAGTGCAATTAGGTATTTCAGTTAAGCTACAAGATTGTGGAGAAACCTTGGAAGTGGTGAGCAGCATAAAAAGGTATAGCTCTGCATCTTTGAAGAACTCAGAACTGCAATTTGTCATATGTAACACTTTATTCAAGCCATCATATGAAGAGAATGGGATTTTTCCCTTCCTAGTTTCAGTTATAGGAAGTGAGTTTTAATACACAGATATTAATTATTTTGGATACTTCCATCAAGAGGAAAGAAATAGGCTAAAAGATGAGCAGATTCTCTGAAGTATCAAAAAAGTAATCTACTGCAGGAAAGACACCTAGGAGAAAAATCTTGGGCTGTGCATTTCTTTTGATGATGTCTTGCCATTTTACGCTGGGCTACGGGTACTTGGAAATCTCAGTGCTGCCTGAGTTATCCCCTTCCTAGTGCTAATAAAATTTGTTTCAGACATCCACTGTGTCTACAGAAGAGTAGCTCTGTTTATACTGTCATGGGAATTGTGTAGAACTGTCAAGTGGTGCATTTCTTGGGGTCAAAAAAAGGACCCATCTAAAGTACACTGAAAGCAAACTACAGGACCTAAGGTGGCACCTGCAACAACTTCAGAAAGACTGAAGATGGAATAGGTAGTGTTATTTTTAACTCTATGCTTTACGTTTTAATAATATTGAAGAACTGCATATTTTAGTGCCAGTGTTTTTTAATCTGGTAGCTTAGGTTTTTTTAACGACCATTTATCTCTTTTTTGACAATACTTTAAAATAAAATTTATGCAAAATAATGCTAAACATTTACTAGTGGTATTGAGGTAGTGCATAAACTTTTAAAAATAAATGATACATTTTGAGGAGATAAGAATTAAGGTTGCATAAGCAACTTCTAGGAAGGAACAGTGTCAGCCCTTGAGTAGTTTATCTCAAGTTGGATTTCTGGTAAACACAAGCTACAAAAATACCACTTCATGGAACTCTGATATGCAGCTGTTTTTGTGGTGTGAAATTGAACTATGTGTAATATATATTTTGTCCAGGCATTGGTGCTAAGTGAAATCACAGGAATTTCAACAAAACATAGTAATCCTTCTTAATATTTTGGTATATAATAAACTATTTTTCAAAGTTCTGTGAAAAGCAAAAACAAATTAGGAAACAGTCTAATGAAGAGGAACTGTTTTTGCATATTAAAAAAGAATATCATCTCCAAGGTAGCCGGTGTTTGTGAGGACATAGTTTCCTCTTGATTTTGGTGGAAGAGTGCCATCTACTGAACTGCTTGAATTGTATCTTAGTTTTTCATTTGTGGTGGTAATTTTTATCAAACCTTCCATAAAATTGTCACCAGTACTTTGATAGTAGTGAAATAGTAAGTTTCTCAGTTCCAATTGTGATTTATAGAACTAAAAATTATGCTATAGTGGAACCTGAGGAGGCTTAAAATAAAACTGAAAACACTATTCTTAGATTACATTGCAAAATACTTAGAGTAGAAATGAGAAGGGTAGTTGACTCATGTTTGAAGCTAATTTAAAAAAAAATCTTGTGTCATTTTGAATGGAGAAGATTTAAGATGTCTCTACTTACGCCTTTGAGCAGATTTCAGGGAAACTCTTCTGAGAACCATTTGTTGCATTATGTTTGAATTAGGATTTAGACACAGCTAGCTGAAATATTTAAAGCAATAGCAACAGCTTGTTGTAACAAAAGCTTGTCAATGTCACTTTGGGTGTTTGGAAGTTCTTTCAGCTTGTGACCACTTCAGTGAGTGTGAGGGCAGATTCACTTGTCAAGTTGGTGTAGACAGAGAGGTAATCTTGTATCTGCCACCTTGATTTGGGGGTAAAGTTTCTATTTTTTGTCTATGGAAGAGCTAGTACTTCTACCTGTGACTTCTTGGCACTTCAGCAAGTGACTTTCCTGGTATTTCAAAAAGCATGTTTTTTGCTTGTACAGCCATACTTGTATCACAGATTTGATACTGATCATCCTAGTGATGAACTAAGCTTTCTCCAGAAGCATATTTGGAAGAAGGATTTATTTTCATCATTGGTAAAAGACAAAATGGTGTTGGAAGCAGGAGGGTGGAGTTAAGCTTCCTCCACAAGTTGTGTTGAAAGATTGTATCCAAACGGAAGAGCTAGTATCAGTACTGAGAGACAGACTATGCAAAATCTGGGGGTGAAATTCATATGTGTTACCAAGTTAAATTTTAACTTAAGGTGGTCTTTAAGACCTCTTCCTCTTCCAGATCTGTCAGTACTCTGTTGATAATGTTTTTAGTTCTATCTGCTTTAGTCTCCCTGCTTGTTACACTTTTTTTTTTTTATATATCAAAGCAAGTAAGTAAAAGTGGATATATGAAGAGCAATAAATTGAATATCAAAGGTGATGGATGTGGCAAAACCTGGTTTGGGATGAGACTTAATTTGAGAAATACCTGTAGTCTTGCTCTATAGAAACCCCAATTACATAAAGGGTTAATAAGATACAAGTGAAACAGGGCCTCAGCAGACTAGACTAGGTACTACTCAGTTTGTAGGGTTCATTTGAAGAATGGGCTTGTATTTGAACATAGTTGAGCTGGAATGACTAGTGACTTCAGTTCGTGTCCTCTGTAATGAATATCCAGTACTTAGTGACTTGAAAATAACTGAAGAGGATTTATCTGGCAGGCAAGAGTTAAGGGAAGCATTTTAGATCATGCTGTGTGAATGAAGAGAGACTTCTCAACCTAGCGAAGAATTGCTTTGCAGTCCAAAATCAGTCGTGATGAACAATAATTGATTGGGTGAGGGTTGGCTATGTTCTTAAGTTGTCCTTATTAGATAATATTTATGGTTCTTTATGCTTTCATAAGTTAAACTAAATAAGTATATAAATTCACTTAACATCTAGTTCAGAACATTACATTTGCTAATGCCGCTCTTGGCAGCGTTTGTACAAAATATTTGGATGCTGGGAAGAGACATCCTTCTACGCTAAGAATTTCCTCAGTTGTAGGAGTGTATAGAATGGCTCTGCCTTTAGTCTTGGCCAAGGCGACATAGACATAAGAGGCAAAGTCTAGCTAATTATTAATGTTGTGATACAATGTGTGCTACCAAATGGATGAATGAGGTAGGATAGCTGTAATACGATCTTAAAATTTGACATTAAAATAAAACTGGTTTAAATGGATGTAAGAGGAGCAGGAATTGCAAAGCATGCAAGAGAATACAAAGATTTTTTTTCCTTCTGAATTTTAATGAAGAACTTTCAAAATGTGTTTCCTGTGTTTTTTCTATAAGACTCTGTTGAGTTAGCAGTTACCACCTATTTCACTGTATCTTGTCTAGTCATTGGAACCATTATGCAGATGTATTTGCAGCAATTTCCTACTGTTTCCCCATGTGTCCTACCATTGCCCTTCCTTCCTACTCCAAAAAGTTCTAGATAGTCACCATTTTTCATTGTTAGTGCTGACATACAGATTTTAGCCTAAAGTAGTAGTAACTCTTCGTAGTGGAACCTGGATCAGAAAACTTGAGTAAAATTAGGGAAAGCCTGTAGACTTGTTAGTTTTTTGAAAATAGTATGCTTATTCTAAATTGATGTTTTTACCTCTTCATTTAACAGCATGCTTTGCTATGTATGAATTGTGCCTATGGAAACTTATCATTAAAAGCAATTTTGTTTCTTGTTTGATTTTTTTAAGTCACGTATTTTTAATCCTGTTTGCATTTGCACTACTTAATTGCATCTCGTTCTAATGAACGATTGCCTCTCTCTGGCAGAAATGAGAAAATTCTCCCAAATACAGCCTTTACACAAAATCTGCTGACACTCCTCATAGCTTCTTGGGAATACTGTATTTGTGCATATTTATGTAAACAACTGTCAAGTTGATTTTGAAGCAAGCTGCTTTGACTGGTATCTATTACCATTGTTAGAAAATTGATCAGATGTAAATAACTGGTCACTATCTGTTCTCTATCCACTTCTATGCAAAATAGTTCAATAATTGTTTTATTTTAAAATGTATAATTCAAGGAAAAAAGGGGTTTTGTACTTCAAAATTGCACCTCTATACAGAAAATAGGTAAGGAACCTTAAGTGATGTCTATACATGTGATATTTTTCAAAACAGAGCTCTCTTTCACCCTATCAATAGAAGATTTTCTTTAAGTTAACATTGGATCAGTTAGCTTCTGATGTTTAAAGGAGCGAAGCATTGTTTTATTAACAAAGTGAATGTTTAGGGAAGCTAATCTTGGTTTATGCAGGAACTGTTATTGGTAGCTGGTTTGGAAGTTGAGAAATTCAATTTCCAGGCAGTTGTGTAGTTGCCACTTCACTGGAGTTTCTAAAGCTATAGTAGACAACAACAGTATTAGTTGATAAGATCTAACATCAACTGTTTAAATACCATAACTGTTGTTGTCTCTTCTCCTTAACAAAAAAGGACAAATGATATGCTGGCCCTCTCCCTAGGAACGCATGAAATCTTGGGAGTGTCAGGAGGTGGAAAAGCTGATGAACTCAAGTGACATGAAATAATTTCATGATAATGCATCTAAAATACTTTCTTGGACAAACATACTTTCTAATTGCAGCTTCTTAGCCATCTTTATTATTTAAAGAATTAAAACACTGAACAGTCAATACTCTTGCGCTCCCACAGATGTTTGGGAACTTTGTATAATGTAAAGATTCCTAGCAAATGAGAAATATTTTTTTAATATTTTGGCATGTAAATGATCTCTTCCAGTTTATCTTCCTGTCTTTCCACGCCCCTTGTTTTACAAGAGAAGGTAAAAACCTTTTGGTAGCATTCCAGTACTGAGATCCTAGATTCTTCATCTCTGCGGCGCCTTGCATTATTTTCATATGGCTAGCAGAATGAAGCTGAATGTAGATATTATTATTATTATTATTTATTATTATTATTACCTGGAAGTTATCATTCTTACTTTCTAAGGGCACTTGATTTGGTTTCCAAGTAGAATGTGTCATGTTGACTTTTCATTGTCCAAGTAACAAGGTCAAACTGTGTCTAGATATTGGCTGTTTTACAAGTGCTATATTTGTAGGGAAGTTGCAGCCAGTGTCCTCTGATGTCTGTATCTGATGTCTTTTCCTTATCCTGTTTCATTACTGCTAGTTTTCTTGCCTTAGCTGGCAGAAGGAGAATGCATTGCAGTGGTCTGGCTGGAATTCCTGCAGTAAATTTTACCAGTGATTTGGTAGGGTTTTCACCTGATGAACTTTAATCTCAGTTTTAAAACCCTAATTTGTTTGTCTGGTACTGTTATGTACATACAGGAAAGTGCACCTGAAATGTTAACAAGTATTATTGTATACTTTTGCAGGCATAAATGCTGAGATATGGGGAGGAATAAAGACACTCATAGATGAATGATACAAACACAACAAGATGCCATGTAGGCCCTACACTTTAGAAGGAAACTATAATCCTAAAATTGTTGAAAAATGGTTATATAGTTCCATATCAGGGTTGATGTGAAGTCAAACTCTCCGAAAAGTATTTTGTGGTTTTTTTATTTTACTACATGGATGTGAAAGGTCAAAGTTAGTTTTGTAGGCAGTGTTGTCTGTAGTACTTTCTGACTTTAATAACTCTCTCTTCCTAAATAACAGTGTGTCTTGATAGATTGTTCTTTATGCTGTTGTTTCTGTGACAGATCATGCTTTTGTATGTGCAAGTAATAGTATTGATTAGGTCTAGGCACAGCTAAAGTTGTGAATCTTATGTGAAGCTGCTCTTGTACTTCTTTAGTCCTGCTTAGATGTATCACCAGAACATTATGGTACTCTGTAACTTGATGTAAATCAAGTCCTGGGTTTTATCTGTTGTTGGATTTTATCCAGACGTGACAATGGCGAGTAATACCAAACTTTTAATCTTTATATTCATAAAATACTATTTGGAAAATTGTGTGGTTTTAATATGTTACAATAATTCTTGAAGATTACAGTAAAAGCACATACAAAAGTGTGTGCAAAATATGTGGTGGCTTTGCCTATAAAAATAATTCAGGGTCTGATTAAGTGAAGTGGAAAACTGCTACATAGCAATGACTATAGTAAAGCATGCAGGTATAATATGCAGTCCTGGAGAACTATATGCTACAGACTGGTGTATGTAAGAATACGAAGAGTAATCTACTACCCTTAGTATTTTGTGTGTAATTTAGATTAGTGGTGTTTTCCTGTAATTGGAGATCTATTTTTTTTGCATCAAAATTGTCAAACTTTTAAATCCTGTGAGATGTTACAGCTACAGTTTTAAGAAATATCTACGAATGAATTTAAAAGCTGTTAGTTTCAGATTTCTCTTTTATAGATAAGCTATAAATAATAGTAATAATTTTTAAAAACCAGTATTTTGGAGAGAACTAACATATCACTAGTTGAAATGCTTTAATTTTGCTGGTTGAGGGGAAGTGTAAGCGTAGGTCTGAAGCCTGTTTGTAAAAAAAAAAATTAAAAATAAATTTGGAATTGTTGCCTTTTCTCACGGACTAAAGTAAAATTGCTGTCATTATGTGATAGTAAATCAGTGTGTTATGGTGCATTTCTTAGGTATGGCCTGCACTTCTAGCAGTTATTAAAATGAACACTGACGTTGGGATATGAGCAGGTTATCTCTTCCTTCTCTCAGCCACAGCTTTTGTCTTGTACATGCTTCTTCAAAAAAAAAATAAATGCAGTGAAGACAAAGAAATACTAGTGTTTCCCACGGTTAATTTCCTAATGGCAATGGGGAACACAGAAGCATTATTCAAAGGTACAGATTGTTAATATTTGGAATAGGGGATGAAACAGAAATAGTAGAAATTTCTTTACTTGGAAGTGAAAGAGGGAAGGATGGCTCTTTCATTAGAAAACTGCTCAGAGCAGACTGTTTCCCCTAGAGCTGCCCTAGGTCTTTGGCAGAGTTTTTCCTGTCTACAGCATTAAAATGCTTTGCCTATCTTGTCATTATTCATTATAATTTTTGCCCTTTTGGAGACTACTACGTGGTAGATGATCACTGCTTAGTACAGTGAGCTTTCTTGCCTTAAGCACACATAAGCAAGCGTAGTGGATTTGGACAAACTTCATTCCCTGGGATGTTGCCCGTTTTCTTTGGTTGAGAAATACTTAACATGTACTGAAAGAGACATATATTATTATCCTTCTACAGTCAGCATTTAAGTGACGTGCTTTTTTAACTCAGCATACCCTGCAAAACTGGGAGGCTTTGCATGCTTTAGAAAAGAAGATTAATACTGGTAAGGAGGATGATATTAATTTGAGATGAGAAGAATAATTTTAGCCACTAGGTGAAAAAGTAAAGATGACGTAATCCTTGGGTAAAGGAGCTAAATGGAACTAGCTGCAAGGACTATTTTTTTTTTGATAACTGTAAGCACTATAAAAGAGGCCAGACTCTATTTTCAGATCTGTATATTAGGCTTCCACTAATTTGTCAGAAAGAAGAAACTGCTCTGAATATTTAAAGCTTGTGTAAACTTACTCCCAGTGCTGCATATTTACTGATTTCTGGAGAGAGAATGGGTTCAGGTGTCCTAGAAAATGGAAAAGGATTTTTATTTAAAGAAATGGTCAAGTATTCTTAATATTGAAATTTTTGCTTACTAGTTATAACGGCACTTCCAGAAATATTTGCATCAGAAGTGCTTCAAGAAAACATTTGAGGGATAGCATTTGAAGGTTGAAGTAACTTGAGGAATCCATGGGCTTCTCCCTTTTTCTGGGTCATATCCCTCTTGTTTTGAAGCAAGGTAGTTGTAAAGCCTCAATCCCAAATAAACTCTGGCTGGGTGGATGAACAAGAGTCACACATAATTATGTTGGAAGTTCATGTTCTGGGGAAGGGCTGGGGAGTTCTTTTGTTAGAAAACTGTGTCAGTGCAAATAAGTTTTAAAATTCAGGTCCTCTAAACATCTGAATTTCACTTTCTGAAATTGCTTTTTGTCTGTTTCTGCAAATAATTATTAATTCAACTGAGTGCAGAAGCATAAGCAAGTCTGAAGGCTATCTGCTCTGTTTGGTATTCCTTATAGGGAATTATTTTTTCCAACCTGACAACTTCTGTAGTCAATCCACAGCTAATGCAAAAGCAATGATTTCACATTAAAACTATTCTGAGTTTATGCAGGGTGATATAATTTATGGGGACAAACCCTACCCTTACCCCCCAGGTTTTAAGCTCTCTCCTTTCTCCTTTTGTTTTTTAGCCGTAAACTGTCAGTGGTATACAGATGACTTCTTTGTACAGGAAACATATTGATAAGAAATTAAAATACAAAGGAAAAAACAGGTCAGGCAAGCTGGCCTTTTAAGCCCTTCCATGCCAGAACAAAATTAAATTACTAATTCTGTTAGAGGAAGTAAGCTAGTGTTAAGTTTGCTGGATTATTCAGCATCTGTTTAGTATACCTCTCATCACTTAGCTAGATGTTATGCAGATTCACTAGTCTAGAAGAACATGACAAGTTTAAGAGTTAAAATATTAAGACGTGTTGAAGATTTTTCCCTATTGTAGTTCTACTTCTCATTTATCTCACCAGCTTAGAGGCTGAGCAGGAAGTGTCTGAGTTCTGATTTGCATGTAACCTAATATTCTGTTCATCCTTTCAGCTGTCTCTAGTGTGAATGCATATAGTTTTTAAGAGAGTTTATATCCACTTTGGTTTTGATCAACATTTTCTTAGTAAATGTTAAATTTTCAGAATGAGTGAGAATTGTACTGTTCTATCAGTATACACTAGAAATTAAATTGTACTTTATATTCCCTGTTTTGTGTACATCTTTGTAATGATTTCTTCCAAAAACTGAGGTGCTTCCTTAAAACAAGAGGAATTCAGCTCTGACGAATTATAGTATGTTTAGGGTTTCTGAAGTATAATAATGAAATTCTGACTGCTTCGCATAATTCGTCTGGATGTAATGATATTTCTTCCATCTCCCAGAGGTTGGAGAATTTGCTTAATTTCATATCAGAAGAAAGGGGATAACCAAATTTGAAATACAGAATGTTTTCAACCAGTAAGTGAATCAAGTCTAGAGAACTAAAAGAATCTGTGTTGCTGCTGCTTCATACTCAGTAAGGAAGTATAGAACTGATTTATGCGTGACAGGGAAGACGAGCAAGCTTTTGTTATCTCATAGTTGATGTGAATCCAGGAAGTCTGGATACAGAGATCCTGAAAATTTACATTATACATAACTTCTTTTTGACTTGTTCATGTTTTGGCTACTAATCTCTTTATATCTCGCAGCAGATGTTTTTGGGTTTTAACATGCCATGCATTATGCAGCTCTTATTTCACCTGTAAGTAGTGTTTAAAAATGAGAGGAGGCTCCTTTGGCACTTGGAAAATGTGATCACTTGCTTGTGATGCTTATTTAGACTAACTTCCTTTTATACTAGTCCTGATATTTAACACTGCTAAAATAGCTGCTTCATCATTCACCATTATGTTCTCATTGGTGAGAAAATAGAACTAAGTTAGGCAGTTTATATGTAATTTTTGTATTCCATGGAAATAAGCAAGGTGGGCCTTTTAACTATTGTGTTACTTTTGTGTTGTTTACAAATGATTTTTTGCTCATGGCTCAAATCCGTGTGGTTAAATATGAGTGCACTAGCTAAAAGCAGAATGTTAACATGTTGGAATGTGGTGTTAGTGATAACAACAATGTTGGTTATGGTGTTTAGGGTTTGTTTTGGTTTTTTTTCTGTTATATACAACAATTATTCCTTAATAGTACCAATTCCAGCTTTGGTCGGCCAGGAGTTGAATGCTACTGCCAACATGACAGTGGAGCTGCGGTAATCCAGCTTCAGTTCCTGATTAATGAGGTTAGTAAAATGATGTACATATTCCATAATTTGGACAAGATACAGAACATATTTTCTTGATTTCATCATTAAGCAAGCATCAAAATCAGCTAACGTAAGTGACTCCTAACATGAATGGCAGGCAGTAATCACAATTATAAATAATTTTTTTTTAATTTTAGAAAATGCTTGACAAACTGCTGAGAATATCTTTAGCTCTGGAGTACCCTTTTACTATAAGGAATGATAGTTTTCCTAGAAATATTCATTCATGTCATTGAACATTGAAAGTTTTCTCTTCAAATAGTAAACTATGTTTTCAATAGTAGTAACAGTTTCAGTAAGCAGATAATTTTGATAGAGTTACTGTTGTAGATATGAGCTGACCAATGTTCCCTAATCTGTTTCTTCAGTAATTTTAGGTGAGTTTTTTCTAGGGTTATAGCAGCTGACATCAGACAGCTATACTGTTCTTTTTGATCTCACTGGGGCCAGATTTGTAGAGGGGCTTCTAGCTCAGAGGAGTGGTGAAGCCAAACCTCTCTAGCTTTATTAGCACATAAGTGTTAGCAGTTGAGTTCATAGTTTAATGTTTCTACAGAGGTGGGCATGAGGGAACTGATGTGCACATACCGGAAAAAGCTTCTCCTTCCCCATCACCCCTTAGTATAGCACTGAACCAAATGTGATCACATGTCATTCAGCTCTTTCACATCAGTTACCTCATACCTGTTCTGTGGTGATGATGTTCATGCTTCTAAATACTTTTATTATCCTGGTAGCGAATATGTCATATATATCCGCTATGGTGGTGATATAATGCTACTAAGGTTATGAAAGTAAGTTGACTAAAACTTTTCTTTCTCATAGGGAGCTCTTGTGAGTGCCTTGGCTGATGATACCTTACACCTGTGGAACTTACGTCAGAAGAGACCTGCTATACTTCATTCTCTTAAATTTAACCGAGAACGGTAGGGATTGGTTTATTATTGTTTTACTTCTTAACATCACACTTCATCCTATTGTAAGGAGAGATTTATTAATGCAGTCCAATTCATAACTTGCAAAGTAATTGAAACTGGATTTACATGGGGTTTGAGTTGCAGGCTGTTAGGGCCCAAACTCTCTGAGTAGACACACTTGTGATGTAAACTGAGATGACTTCTCTATCGCTTTGCATATTGCATTGCTGAACATCCATTTTCTTATTTTTAAAATGGGGAGGGATAGAAGACTTACAGTGTATGTCTCCAAAGGAATTTTGGAACAAAAGAAAGTGTGTGTGTGCACACTAACAAGACAGGAGGGAAAATAATTCATGTTCTTATCTGGAAGTGTTTTTCCACTTGATGACAAATCTGAGTTCTGCAGTGTTAGAGCTCTTGTGTGTATCAGAAGCTGAAAAAAAAAAATGCGTTTTGACTAATAATTTTGAGACTGAAGTGGCATCATTGTAAGCAAGCTAGGGAGACATTTTAGCTTAAATTTCTGAAAGTCAGTGGATTTAAGTTCTGCAAAAGAAGTGGTGTGGTTGTTTCGTTGTTTTGATAAAATGTAGCCCTTACCTATTGGGGAAATAGCCCTTCTTTTCCAGTGTGGGTAAAGTTTCAGCTGGAATGCTATGTCTATTTTTGAGCAGCATGCTTCAGAGATGGACTGCCTGAGGAGCTCAGAGGATGCTAGCAAGAACACAAGAGTAATCTGACTTATACCTCTGAATAGAGCAGGAAGTAATAAGCTTTAAGTAACGAGTAGCAATAGAAAGAGCTAAGTTAATATTTATGTAAAACCTGATGTTGTACAAAGTGCTAAACAGATTTTTTTTTTTTGTGGGTTATGGAGTAACCTTGTGGTTTTAAAGAGCAGGTCATAAACAAATTTGTCAGGAATAACATAAATGCAGATTATTGGGGTATTTTAGTTGTCACTTAGTCCTCTAAGTGATTCTAAGTCCCTTTTGAGGTTGTTTCTGGGATCACTGCACATAAACTTTTTACCAGGGCATATAGGGATAGGACAAGGAGTAATGGTTTTAAACTGAAAGAGAGTAGATTTAGATTACATATAAGGAAAAAAATTCTTTACTGGGAGGTTAGTAAAATGCTGGAACAGGCTGCCTAGAGGAGCTGTGGATGTCCCAGCCCTCCAAGTGTTCAAAGGCAGGTTGTATGAGACTTTGAGCAACCTGATCTAGTAGAAGGTATCCCTGCCCATGGCAGAGGGGTAGGAACTACATGGTCTTTAAAGGCCCCTTCAGACCCAAACCATTCTGTGATTCTAAACTGTTATGCCAAAAACAGAAAGTTCTGACACAGCAAAAGTCTCTTCCCTAAGGGAGTGACAGTGTTCCTTTATGCAGCATGAAAGTCAAATGGAGAGAATTGCAATTCACAACCTCTTGTTCAATCTTGTCCTCCTATAGGAAATGCAGATTCCAAACTGAATTTTCTCTCTCCATTCCCCCTTCTTTGTTAAATGAATTTTTCCTTTACGTGAAGCACCTACTTAAGTGTCAATAAAAAATATGTATTTGCAGTCTGAAACCACACTTGAACATTGGCTTCTAACTATGCTTAAAAATAGATATCTAAGGAGGTGATTCTGATTGTGTGCAAGTCTGTTGGAAGCTGACTTAGAGTCTTGTATATACGTGTACCTTTGGTTAAAGACTGGAAGTTTTAAACTACTCTTTTTCCGGTGGTGTTCCCACTAGCAAAACCCGTCACAGGGAGTTGAACTGTGTGTACTTTTACCAGAAAGAGGGGTGGGGGTCGAGAGGAGTCTAGGTCACTCATATCACTACAGTGGTTGCATGTGTTATTAATTTTGAACAGAATACTGATTTATCTTTTTTCCCCTGGAAATCTATGCATCGCTAAAATAGGTAGAGAGCACCATAGTTACCAAGAGTAGGGGTTAGCTACCCAGAGTAAAGGATACTCTAGTATTGAAAAATGTTCTTGAACTATGTATAAATAAGTAATAAGGATACGAGTTGTTAATGAATTAAGTATTCTCCTTGCACAGCCTTTTACTAGCTCTGGCTCGTTACTTGCTTTTAGCTATGTGGAAGAATTACTGCCCAATGTATAACAGTGCAATTTCTAGACTTCATTTGTTTCTCCTGTTGGTAATCTAGTTTGGCTACCTTGTTATCACAGCTGGTTTGAGCATCTTTCAAATAAGGAATGCAAACCAGAGATATCTTGTTTACAAATACTTATGTCACGTGTTAAGTATTTTGTATGTTTACCTCAGAACTGGTGTATTAAATTATCTGTAAATTAATTCAGGCTGCAGTCTCTGGTATATGGCTGAAAAGTGTTGTGAATTCCTGCTTTTCTACTTACGAATTTTAAGAACAGGGAGTAGCAAGAGAGTTGCTTTTTCATTTAAAATAATTCTGTGCCCATTACAGACTTCATTCTGAGCTGTGGAAAATGTCGTCATTGGGTAACTAGCAGCTTTGTAGTAACTATCAGCTTTATAGATGCGAGGAAAACTTTTGTTAAAGTTTGGGCAAAGAGTATTTCAAGATGCTGCTTTGTTCTGAATCTTTAAATGAGTTGAATATCTGTAGATAAACTGGCCATATTATAGATTCATAGCTCTTGACTGCCTTTTGTACCAGTGATGGTTAGTAATTTGAAGCAAGCCTTCTGAATTTGTGGTTGAAGTTTTTGGTGTATAATAAATCTGTTAAATGAAATTGCTGGCAGGTGTCAGAAGTGCAATGCAGTCTAGTTTTTCAAGTTTTCTAGCCTTTTTGTTCCTGTTGCATTAATGTAGTTTTTGCAGCTACTTTGTGTTGTAGTTGCCAAACAAAAGTTAGATGATGTTAAATCAATCTCACATTAAGCTTGGCCGCTGATCTTTGACTGTGGGAAGCAATGTGTAGGGGCCAGGGAAAAAAATGCATAGTGGTGCTTACGTGGGGGGAGTTGCTTTCATGACTTGTCATGCATGTTAAAAGTGTGTAAATAGTACCTCTTTGCAGTGAATTTACTTGAATATCCTAGGTTTTTTGATTCTATAATATTTCTTGAGTGGAGTTTTTGTTAGAAATATAACTATTCTACACATAATTGTTGTGTGTTCACATTTAATGCAAACATGTAAAATTTGTTTTGACTTAATAGCAAATATTATTATTAGGCTAGATTAACTCTGAAATAAGCATAGTTAACACTTCTTATTAGAGTAAATATTGAAAGCATGTTGTGAGATAGATACCCAGTCTGGCTTTAGTGTTCTTGCGATGCAGGAACTATTAAACTTTGTGCTGATCTAAGGTATGAAAGGTCAAACACACATCACTAATGAGTCAAGGACTTCCACAGAACCAATTTAAAAGAGGGTGAAGTGACAGACCAACTCGATGTAGGATGAGAAATTTCAGTCTCCTTTGCTGCAAACTAAACAGCTTTATGTCCAAGTACAAAAATTTTAGTTATCTAAGACTTGCATCCTTCCTGAGCTGAGATACCCTGTTCTGATGCCAAAAGAAATGGTTTGCTTGCTTTGTGACTTAGCAAAAAGAACCAGAATCATAGCATAAAAATAGAACTGTTTAGTGTATGAGTGCTTTGCATATTGATCACTGAATGCATTGATAGCAGTTTAATTTTTAATATGTCAGATTTTGTGCTGTGGGATTTAAATAGTTTTCCTCAGCATGAAACTGCACAATTCAGAGTTACAAAATTATGCTTTTAAGTATACTGGTGTTCTATCCTGCTGTAAACAACTTCAGCATCATATTTAAAACACAAACTCTGTCTATAGTGAGTGAAAAATCCCACTTGTATTTACTACTTTATCAATAAACAAGACTTAACTTTTATTACATATACCTTACCTGGTTAGATACTGTAACTTTGTACCCAGCCCATGCATTAGCAAACATTTGTAAGCAAACTTTTCCTTCCACCTCACTGAATTTATAAACTGATGAATTCTGCCACTTTGTGGATAGCAGTAGGACATTCAGGTTTTCTTGCCTGTGAAAGCAGGTGATTAGAGGCATTGTTTGTGGATTTTTTGTTTGGATTTTTCTTCCCCTTTCTGTGTGTCAGTATCACTGGTTCACTTCCAGCCTTTTGTTTGAGGGCTGGCTTTTACCCCTGTGCCTGAAGTGTTTTGGGATAGGGTTATACTATAACTAACAGAAGAATTACAGATATGTGTCCAAGCAATACTTCTGAGAAGTTAAATAGTTGGAGGCTTTGCAGAGTCAGTGATATGTCAAGTACAAGTTTAATATGTCACAACTAAGTTTTTTCACACATAACTAAGGAGTTTTTTTACACCTTTTAAACTGGCTTTCTTCTTGAGAGTGAAAGGAAATAATCACTGGGTCTGCTTGCCCTTATGGTGTCATATAAAGCATGTTTTTACTTGGTGGGCTTACCTTTTGAGTCATGTCAGATATACCAACAGGAGTTCATAAATATGTCATGCATGGGATTTTATCAATGGTGAAGAGCTCAAATCTTTAGGGTGTTTGGTGTGAATTCCTTCAGCGTTGGAAAAATAGTTTTCAAATCAGTTGCTTTGAAGGGAATGTGTACCTTGGTCTTTTGTCAGCATTAAAAGCAGAAAAGCACTTTTATGTTTGTGTATAAATAAAATCATGGAGATCCCTTCAAAGTGAAGTACTACTGAAGCTTAAAAAGCCATCTTAAAACAAGAGAGGTGAAATGTGACTCCATAAAGGAAATGTAAACCATTAAATATATTAGGAACACTATATTGTAAAAATACGAATACTTTACAGCAACCTAAAAACCCTTTAAAATTGGGCCTTTTCCTGGAAAATTATCTAAATGGCCCTAGTATTGATCACTTCAGTGGTGACAATTTTGTTCCTGTTCTTGGCTCTTGCTTTCCTATTACGCCATCTTGATGCCACCAGTGTAGACCACAACTCAGATACTGAACACTGGTACTTCTCATCTGCCTTTAGAGGCAGCCCTTCTGATGAATGTATTTGGAGTCCATCATTTGGAGTGCTGTTACAGGATCTAAATGGGTTTTAAGTACCTGGTCTAATTTCTGTGATATACTGCATTTATCCACATGGTCTTGGGGGGGGGGAGGGGGGAGGAGTGTTAAGATGCACTGAAGAGGAATTCTTCTGTATGTCCCTTCTGCCTTTTCAGGCCTTTTTTTTTTTTTTTTTTTGTGTTCAGGTAGGTATTTTAAGCTTATTGCAGTTATCAGATCAGTAAATAGACCCCTTGCAGCAGTCTGGCAGAATCACAGCCACTTCTTGCTTCCATCAGTATCTCATTCTGACTCTGGCTTTTGACTTTTTATGCCCATTGGAGACTTGACAATTGACTGTGGATATGGAGTCCAGGTTAGCATAAAAATTAAACTTTCCAGCTTCTGCATTTTACATCGTGGTGATCTCATCCCTGAGAAGTTGTAGATAGATATATGCAGAATACAACTTTGGTAGCTTAATGCTTTTCTTTTCTCTTTTTTTTTTTAAGAAGATTCTTATTTTGGGTATACAGTAATGATCTGAGAAGCTAGTGTAATTACAGTAACTGCAGAGCTTGAGGTTCTAGAATGTTTTAGGGACTTAATGTGTTATCAGTGTTTGTCATTCATCACAGTATTTTGTCACTGTGCTTTGTTAAAGCAGTGGAAAATTCTGAAGACTATATAATACTTCATAATACAGTAGAATAAGGAAAGGTAAAGATTAATTTAGAAGGATTTCTGTTGTCATAATAATACTCAGGGTAGCAGCCTGTCGTTTTTACTTAGTTTCCCTTAAAAACCTAATTCTTCGACTTGCATATTAATTTAATAAAATGTATTCTTTGATATTTCTGTAATTAAATTCCTCCAAGGAATACTATCACTTGCTATATTATTTTGATATATGTTGTGAAACAACCACGATTGAGGTTTTTCTTAATTTTGACAGATTATCAGGAAAGACATATGGTCTGCAGTTAAGAAATCCTTTCAGTAGGTTTACAAACAGCTTCTTAAAGACTCTCCTGTCACTGCTAGTACTCCTCCGTAAGCAATAACACAAATTTTGTATTTTAAGTACAATAAGAACAAGAAATATTTGGAGGGGTTTTCTTTTACCAGTGTTTTCCCCTGCCAGCGTACCCCTGGGTTTTCTGTATATAGTTTTGTTTTCTTGAACTGTTGGTTCAACTCTTATATATTTACTTCACAGGAAACTGGTATTATTTGTAGCTTTTGTGTTTGTTTGTTGGCTGGTTGTGTTTTTTGGGTTTTCGTTTTGTTTTGTTTTGAAAGGGGCAATAGGAATGAGTGGCTTTACAAATATGTATGCAGTGTGGAAGAACATTTTGTGCTTGGGGAAAAGTACAGCTGCAGTGGAGTTTAGAACTACCCTGACTGTTTTGGGGTTGTGGAACTACCTCATTTTAGCAGTGATATTATTATATATTAAAATCCATACTGCAGATTTCAGATTTAAAAACTGTTTAAAACATTGCTTGCTTTTCTATAAAGGGATTCTTTTTTTCTTTTTACAGGCGTGGGGAAGTAAAATATTTGGAATAGTGCTGTGCACAGTACTTGCAGTATGCTAAAAGTTCAATCTGTTTTACAAAATGTACTGTAACTATTGAGGTAGCTGAAATTTCTGTGGAGATAACATGAGGAATCTGTTGTGCTATGAAAGACCTGTCTGCAAAAGCCTACGTTCTGACTTTGCTGGCTCAGACAGTCCCAGGCTGTCTCTTTAGATGCACAAAACTGATCTATTACTCTTTTTATAGATGCTTCTGTCCTAGTATTTTTGACCAGAAGGGTTTGATACATAGGAAGAGTATGGTACTCTGCTTTTGACCACTTCATTGTTTTCAGGCTGTTGGGGTTTTTGTACAAGAAAGATTTGCAAAACTTTTTTACTCAGTGTACCTGTACACTTCTTGATCCATTCCCAACAATTGATTGTATTTTCCATGTTTATGTACATAACCATTTGTGGTTAGGGAGAGAGGAGGAAGAATGCTTTAGTTGTAGAAATGGCCAGTGTGTGTTATGGCAACTTCCACTTCTATATATCTTAAAATATGTCATGGATGGAATACACTGTTTCTAATATTGTGGCAAAAAGGTTTCTGAAAGAAAAATGTGCATTTTTAGGAATAGAAACAAAAAGTGCTGTCCTTGGCCAAGTGTTAAATAAGCAAGTATTGCCTCTCCACTAATAAGACCCTGACCTTTTGTTTCCGTCCTCCAAATCAAGTTTGAATCCCTTTACTCCACAGTCCAAGGGAGGCCACTGAATGTAGCCTGTATGTTGCCATGTTAATATATCGTCCCTAGTCCTTCAGATGGTCATAACTTCACTGAATTGTAGTTTTTAGGAGGGCTGTAACATTTCCACATAGTTTAAGGTGAAGCCTTAAGCACTGAAGAGAGAAGCTCAATACTTGGACTCGATGTTGGAAATGTTATTCTGTAAATTGCTAAAACAAATGCAGTTATCTGAAATGAATCACTTTAGACAAAAATATAATTGAATTTCTGAAAGTTGGAAGATGTACATTTTCTATTACGAAAATTAGGAAATAGCAAATTACAATTTTATCTGTAAATAGAGTAACATTTACCATGTTCAAAGTGAAATGGTGATTCTTTCATTACAGTAGGATCAGCATGACAAATTCCTTTTGGATTTAAGTAGTCATTGGTTGTTTTCTGAAACATAAAAGCTCTAAAAATATTTTTAGGCTATATAAAAATGACAAGACTTTTTCTGATTGTGGAAGACTAGTAAAAGCACACTTTGAAGGATAAGGTTAAGAAACCTATTTGATATGTGCCTATACTTAACAATTTTGAAGTCTCTTCAACCTCCTGCCTTTGAGAGTTTGTAGACATTTTATGGAGCTACACATTCAACTCTAATTTACTCTTGATGTTGAATCATTTAATTCCTTACTACCTCTTGACAAAATTAATCTCACTTGCACAGAGGAGACAGTAAAGTGAATATGGCTGCATATTCAAGAAGAGTATCAAGAGTATTGAGGAGCTGGACACTTAACTTCAAGTGGTGCCTTTTTGCAAAAACAGTCAAAGTTGCAGCCTGAACATACATTTTTGCTCACATTTAAATGTCATGAAATAGATTGAGTTTTATAATGGAAGTACTGGACAACTGTAATTGACAATATTAACTCACAGATCGAGGCAGATAGACCTATGTCCCTGCTCCTGAATATTATTTCTGGTTGCTAGCCCATCTTTTCAGATCACCTGATCTGGCTGCCAGCTGCTTCTGGCACACAGAGTCCTGGCACAAAAAGAAGCTATCGTGTTGTAGAGGACTGAGGATTTATGTTTTCATGCTGCATCTCTTTCCCCTTCCCAGTGAACTGCTCGTAGTGGAAGAGTTTTTACTGGGCAGTAAGGTTTTGGAGCCTGCCTAGGAAGTGTGTGTGCAGATGTATGTGACTCAGCTTCCAAAAACCTTTTTTTTTTTTTTTTTTCCCAAGGATGTTAGGAAAACTGAAGTCTTTAGTCTGTGGTGTTTGCACATTAGTGTGCTTAGTAAAAATGTTACAACCTTTATAAGTTCAATTAGTTGAAGAGCATTTTAAGTTGGGCATACAGTCTTTTTCCTGTGAAACATCAGTGAAAAAAGCTAGTGCAGCCTTTTTGCCTAAATATTCAAGCACAAGAATTCAAGGAAGTTAGAAAATAAATAAAGACTTACTGGAGCAAACTACATTGTTTAACTGATTTAACTGAAAGTACTGATTTAAAAAGTGGTACATTTTTGATCCATCAGAAACCTTAACTTTTGAAACCTGTAATACAAATTAATACATTTTCAGCCATTAGCAACTTGTTTTCATTGCTGCTGTTAGCCTTTGCTGAAGTTAAATGTGTATATACGACATGTAATGCACAGGATCTAAAGCTACTCTTTGCATAAATAATTAACAGGCTTGTGAAGTGATGCATGGATTTGGCAAGAAAGGAGCCCAACTGGGAAAAAACAAGAACAAAAAAATGTAAAGCTAAGAACTAGAGCTGACAGAACAAATTTCCATTAACAATTGTTTTTTTTACCTTATCACTGAAACATTTCTGAAAGCCCAAGCTTGATAGGCCAAGTAATTTGGCAGTTTTTTTCAATACTGGACCCTGTCAGTTTAAAATGGTTTAGAATTTATGGTTTCCAGAAAGTAAAATAATAGCCCCAAATTTAAACTTCTTATTTTAAAATTACTGTAAAGGATTGAAGTTTAGGTGACATTTTGGGTTATATATGAATTTATTTCTTATGCTTCATATTTTGCCTTTTTTCCTTGCTTGAAACCTGCTTAATTTGTATAAGCTTACTTCTAAAAATCCTTTGTTCCTTAAAATGAGATTAGATAGATTTAAAAGGGAGAGTTAAAATACTGTATTCCTACGTTATAATCTATAAGTTTAAAATGGCACCAATCTTGAGGAATTACGTGTAATATGATAATTTTCAAAGGAGGGTGTGATTTTTTTCTTTTTTTATCTGAATGACTTAACAGAAAACAAGGTATCCTAAAACTATTTTTTGATTAAGTTTTTATATTGTCTGTGCCTCTCTTTTGTCAGGTACCGGGTTTGCTACTTTTCTCTACCCATAGCTTATTTTATTTCTTCCTGTTTGCCTGATGCCTTCTACCTTTTGTCAATGTAGATCTTGAAGTGTAGGATATCTAAAAGACTTAACTCCTTTTTTCATGGCTTTCTCTTTCAGGATAACATTTTGTCATCTGCCTTTCCAAAGTAAATGGCTGTACGTGGGCACCGAAAGAGGAAACATTCACATTGTCAATGTGGAATCATTTACTCTCTCAGGCTATGTCATCATGTGGAATAAAGCCATTGAACTGTGAGTTTAATTGAGTATTGTCTGTTGAGGGGAGGGATCAGAAGTCTCTCATATGATATTAACATCAGCTGCAGAAATGCTGTTACCTAGAATAGCCTCCATACTAGTCTCAGTATACCAAGCACATGATCTAAGTACATAGTCATTTAATTATTTTTTAGTTTCATAAATGAAAAGTATTAGTATTAATATACATTTCTGCCTATAGCATCATTTTATGTCTAGTCCGGGTATAAATAGACAAAATACGCAAACAAAATAGACATAAAATTCATTATCTGTGGTGATAGAGAAGTAGAAGAATAATATATGTTAAAATATGGTATGACTGGTACCTGGGTAGGTGTGGTACTTTTACAGTTTGGAGGTTAAAGCCCAAAGTATAAATATATGCGTTGTAAAAGAGCAGATGTAATCAGAGTATAAAATTACTGACTGAAAATGCAAATTTAAATGTCTGTTCCAAAAGCAAAGTATATTTTACAGCTTCTGTCATTGCTCCTTCTTTTATAATAATAAATTTTTATATGCAGATAATGTTTGGTGGGTGAAAACATATACTTGTGTGCTGTTGTTTCTGTGCTTTTATTTTGTTCCCAGAATGTTATGTCTATTTTCAAAACATGCACGAAGTCCATCACTTGCCAAAGGCTGTTGAAACAAACACAGCTCTTCATTAATCCATCTTCTTCAATCGAAGTCTTAAACTAAGTGGTGTGTTAATTGTGCCCAACTTGGGCAGTTTATGAATAGTGGCAAGACCTGACATGTTATCCAACTGTATCAATTTTGTAACAACAAACATTATGGTTGATATTGTAAGGCTAGTGTCAATCTTTTTCTGTGTTGTAAATAATCCATGAACAAGTCTTTTCTTCTCATAAAAAGACAGGAACTAAATGCCTAAAAATAGACAAAATATTTAAGGGGTTGAAGATAAAAGTAAAAGTGACTGCATGCTGAAATGTCAACAGATTTGCTTACATGGAATCTATATCTGCCGAATCTGTATTACTTACAATCATTTTGAGATGCAGTTCTGGGCAGGGGAATTTTTTTTAATTAAATGGAAATATTTCTTTTTTTAGGTCGTCCAAATCTCATCCAGGACCTATTGTCCACATTAGTGACAATCCAATGGATGAAGGAAAGGTAGGATATGTTTAAAGGCTGTTCAATACATTATTTTTCAAGCAAGACTTTATTTTTTTTTAATAGATACCACTGATTTTAAGGAGAAACGAAGTAGATAAGGACAATGTTGAAAGCATAAAAGGTGAAATCAAGGGTTTAGGCTCTAAAAATAATATGAAGCAAGGTCAGACATGACTGTAGGACACGGTACTGGAATAACTGAACACATCTTGTAATCAAACATTTAGGAACATTTTGTGCTTAATTGCAAAAAAAGCTTGAAACTTTACTTAAGGTGGTAAAAATTGAGGTGTGTGACGAAAAAAAAATCGAATCATAACCTGAGTGCAGATTAAATAACTATAATACTCTAAAATATAAATACTATCTCAAAAGAAGGAAAAGACAAGTCTAACAATCATATTTTCATCTTGGCAAAGTTTTACAATACATGTTCTTAAAGCCCTCGCAAAATAACAGTGATGTCCTGTGTCATAGCAGCCACAAAGAACTTGAGCTGTGAACTCAAATGGTCACGAGTTCCTCCTGTATTACTGAAATAAATCTACAGGTTACCCTTTGCTTTGAGATCTGTTATGAGGCTCATGCAAAACCAACGTAGAATGCCTAACTTTAATTCACAGTAAAAACTTTGTGAATTAAAAGAGAAAGCAAGGAGTTAAAATGTTAGTATGCCTTCTCTGGGTGACAACAATTGCTATAATATCAAATCATATGTCCCCCATTTAAACCATAGTTGCAAGACTAAGCCTGTACTTCAGGTAACAGACCTCTTCTGCAAGTCTTGGGATGGGATTGCATGATTTGTACACTGTATGAATGTTCTTCCTCAACATGAGGAAGAACTTCTTTACTGTAAGGGGTACAGAGCCCTGGAACAGACTCCCCTGAGAGGTGGTGGAGCCTCCTTCTCTGGAGGCTTTCAAGACCTGTGTGGATGCAGTTCTGCGTGATCTGCCCCAGTTTTGTCCTGTTCTGGCCATGTGGTTGGACTCAATCTTTGGAGGTCCCTTCCAACCCCTAACATTCTGTGATTCTGTGAATGATCTTCAGGGTCTTGAGCCTGTGTGCCCCATATAGTTATTTAGCAAATCTTAATGGCCTACTGAAACTTTTGTTCAGAACCTTTGGTCCGCACTGATGTGTAAGCAGGAGGGATTGTCCTTAATGTTGATAATAGGAATAAAGCAAAATATGAAAGAAGGATTTGAAGAGTAATCTTAACTTGTATCTTTTCTGAAAGTGTGTAGGCCCCTGACAAAAGTAGGGTTATAACTTAGCCAGAGAGACTCTGTTGCCACTTTAATCACGTAGTCATTAATTCCTCTGCTTTAGATTAATCAGGCATAAGTGATTGAACTGATTAAATACTGAATTGTTTGTCAGTGTAATGTCTCAGAAATGTCATGTGTCCTACAGTTTTGAGCTTTATGAAGAATCTTAAAGGAAAGAGAAAACTTTGCTTACTGCTGTTCCATATACACAGGATAATTATTTTTCATTTACTTTTCATTTGACATAATACTATTTTCTAAGCCACGATTTGAATGTTTTAATAGCGTGCTAGCTATAAGCTTGTATCCTAGACACCTGAGTTTTCAGTCCAACAAGGAGAATTTAATGAGTTGTGTTGTTTTGTTTTGTTTTTTTCATTGGGATGAAGCTCACTGTGCTAAGTGCATAACTAATGGTTTCTCTGTAGAATTAGATTTGAATTGCATTCTAGAATCATGGACTCTAGTATATGAATACAAGGAAGCTATGGTAACTTCAGAAAAGAAAAAAACTGCTTAATAGAGGAGACCTTTTTCACACTGGAAATAACTATACACCCTGAAAATGCTGAAAACACTGTCTAGGTTCTATGTACAACAATAGACCATATTGATATAGATGTCTATCCTTGACTACGATGGTATGTATGTGAAGGCAGTGTTTTCTGACTTTTAACATGAAGGACACTCCTTAGGGCACTTGTGTTTGTTCACAGGAAATAGGCTGTTTCAACAGTGGGTAAATCCCAACAGCCACCTAATCCTATTTTAGATGTCCATGCTGGGGAAAAAAGTAGGAGTGAAGGCATGCTACTTAATGCTAAGAGTTGCTTCTTCAATAGCAACATTGTGTAGAGGAGAGATCTCGCTGTAGATCCAACAACTGAAAGATGAGGTTTCATTGCTGCCTTCTATGTAACAAGTGCCAAGACTCTTATTGCTGCCTTATTTTGGCCTTGTTTTGTTTTCATTAAGAGAAGTGTCACTTAAGATAGGAGAGTAAAACACTTAGATACTCAACAATATGTTAGAGCAATTATTATGAGCAATTTGAATTTTCACTCCCTGCAGAAATGGTTTAATCTTGCTTCTAGTGAAAAATTATTTTGAAAAAATGTTAATTTCTCTCTAGCTTTCCTCTTCTTAACAACTAATGATCTTGGTGTTCCTTTAGCCATTTATCTCAATTGTAATTAACTTCTGGGCAAAGCTTATATTAATTAGTTTCTCTACAGACAATAAACCACTACCTAGAACTCCAGGAAGGATGGTGTTCTTCCAGCAAATCTAAGCAGAACAAATTCCAGTGAGGATAATCCACAATAAAAAGTTCTCATTTCCAACCCCTATTTTCTTTCAAGCAGGAATACAATTAGGAAAACTTAATGTTGACCTTTCTGGAACTCAAAGGGATTTCCAAGGATTCTTCAGAAGAATGACTTTACCCCTCCTTATTTTGCATGAATGTCAGTTGTATTATCTGGTAGTAGAATGACAACAAGTACAATATAAATCTCTATCATTGAGGTCTTTACCACTTCTTACTAATTTTAATCTAGTTGAAGTTATTGCATCTAGTTGGATTATGCTGCATTTCTTTGGGGCAAGAACTACAGGCATTGCAAATGTTATTATTTTGCTTATCCTCATAAAGAGTTAATATATTTGCTTATTATTGCAGCTTCTGATTGGCTTTGAGTCTGGAACAGTGGTATTATGGGATCTGAAGTCAAAGAAGGCAGATTATAGATACACACATGATGAGGTAATATTTTTCATTACTTAATCTGAGGACATCATTCACTATTCTAGCAATTATATTTTTTTATGCTTGTGTCATAAGTGGATCAATAAGTTTCTTTGAAATAACAAGTTTTCAAAGTTTTTTTAGAGAAAACTTCAAGTTTTCTGAAAAAGCAATAGAGTTTGAATAATAGACACTTTAGACCAAATCACTATACACTAAGTTTATTAAGCAATGAAAGATGGCATGGATTTCTTTACTAATCTTGGTGGCTGAGGTTGGAAGCTTTCGGATCGTTTTTCTGCTGTTGAGTATTGTGACTTTCACCTGTTAACAGCTGAAGTTGAAACAGCATTGTTTAGCAGTGTGTGTAATTTGAAATCTTATTCTGAAAAGGGGAGGGTGGGGAAGAAAAAACACTAAATAGTCTCACTAGGTCAATTCTATAAACGCACCTTTGTAGGATAAGATGAAGGTTTGAAATAAAACTAGGGCATGTTTAAAAAAAACCAATGGCATTTATTTCTTTAAAACTTCATTCTTAAAATTTGATTCTTCAGAGAATGTAGTCTTCTTGAATGGCAGATTAAGAAAAATAATTCCAATATAATATGCAAGTTGATGTAATCAAGACTGAATTTATTTTTAATAAAATACATTTCATTGATCATAAAATGTCTGTATCATTGTTCAGTACCAACTAAGGCTATTTTTTGTATCGCAGAATGTGTGCTTTCCTTAGCTGTGTGCTGAACTTGTCACAAGACAGGATTTGTTTTCTTGTGTGGTGGTTCTGACTCAGTACTCATGCTTGTGTGTCTTAGCTCTACCAATGAGGAGTGTGTGAAGGCAGAGTCTCAGTCTTAGATCATCAGAGTTGTATTAGAACATCCAAGTGAAATTAGGCTTTCTTCCACGTTCAGAAATGTCTGTGTAAGGCTCAAAGTATGTTATGTGAAGAGCAATTTTCTACCTTCCAGTTTTATTGCATGCACCTAATTCCCTCAGCTACTTTGTTGCATAAGCCCACTCTTATCTCAATCATCCTTTTTCTAGTCTTAATCTAGTTCTTCCTATATCTCTTGCCCATCTTGCTCTTCTCTATTTTTCTTTTTTTTTACCTATTTTATCTTTAAAAAAAAATAAATGCAACAGCATAGTGTATTCAAGATGTGGGCACACTCATTTAGTGATGTGGAGTAATTGTTTAGTTTTGGTTTTTTTCTGTGGATCTTGATACTGGCTGAGCCTTTTGATGCCGTAAGCATTAAGCAGTTGCTTCCTTGGAACAACCTGCTATGAAGATTATTCTTCAGTGTTAATTGTCAGCTCAAAGTCCATTGTGTTTATGCATTGCTTCACATTTACGTAGTTGGACTGTAAAATTTAAGTCTTTCTGCAGTTCCTCACTGGCATCCTGATTTCTTCCTTGAATATGCTCTGGTACTGTCAGCAGTCTTATCTTAATATGCTTCTTCTAATTTTTCAAGTTATTTATGAATAAAGTGAGCAGCACATGTCCCCGAGTGTCTCTACCAATTACCTTCATCCAATCAATTACTGCCAGCCTGTCTTTATTCTAGCTTGCTTTACTTCTTGATACCTTAACCAATTATTCATCTGTTCAAGGACCTGTAGTCTGCTTGGTTTTAGTTTGCTTTGAGAGATGTTGAAAGACTTTGAAAAATGTGTGGACTGCTTAATTGGCATTTCCATTAACGACGTGGTTAACAAGATTTTCAGAGGCTTGTTGGATATGTTTTCCTTTTACTAAAAGAATGTTGATTTCTTACCTGTATTAGTATGTTATATTCATCCATGTGTTGATTAACTCTGGTCTTTAATCAGGGTTTGTTGCAGTCAATAGAGACTTATCCAGGTTAGAGAGTTCAGTGAGGTTTTTTGATTGCAGAAGAGGTAATGAAATGCATCATGTCAGATCCTTTGTTAAAGAGAAGTGCATTATCGTAAGCTGGGAATGGATAGAAAGAGGAGAGGAGAAAAAAATAAATCTATAGAATGAACTTGATGAGTACTGCTGTTTTCTTTAGTGAATATCAACATACATGAAGTCTATTAAAAAGCCAATATTGACCACTCAAGTCTTAAAAGTTGAACTCTGTTTTTCTGTGAGTTCAGATTGCCCTTTAAGAAAAATATCTTTTTTGGAGAAGAATTACTGCATGAAGTAATAATTTGTTGGTTCTTACCCATTTAACATTATATGACAAGGAATTTCTTCTTCAGTGGGCAAGTATTTATCTCATCTTCTGAGGGAGAAGGCAGAATAGAGTAATGTCCTTTTTTGAATTTGGATTTGATACTGCTAGGCAGTTTCAACTTCTGGTTTCTGGCCTGAATGCAATAGAAATAAAGTTATTGATTTTTGTCTAATAGAATTGAGAAATCTGTGTTTCTTCAAAGGTGCCATTGCAAAGAGTGCTGTAATTGTTTCTGGACCGATGGCCTTGAGAGAATATCCTATCAGATACCAAAGAAATGATTAATAGAAAGCTGCAGAAAGTGGATGATTGTGTGCACGCTCGCTCGCTCTCTATATATACACACGCTTTTTAGTGTGAGTCAGGTGAAGTGGGGTTTCTCTTGTATCTTTCTCATTTTATTCTTCAGCGCCTCTCAGTTTTGTATTTAACTGTAAAAATGGAGAATCTCCCTCTGTTTGTCAGTGAAAGGAATATTCAACTCTATAATGTTATCTTTCTAATCCTATTACAATCAGTGCTGACTAACTAGTGGCCTATAGAAATATCCTATTCTTACTGTTCTTCAGCACAATTTCAGGTGAATATAAATGTTAATGCAGAAGAAACAGGATTTTTTTAATTACATTTTGCAAGAATAAAGTGATCAAATAATAAAGCGGGTTTTCTGAACAACTCCCTTAACAGAAAGAAGCGAAAAAAAAAGGAGGAAAGGTGGGTAATTTTTTGAGTCTTAGACAAGTAATACTATAACTGCTACAGTGAAAAACGCTGACTGGCATTGTTGGAATTCTGATAGGATAACCTATTCATTCTAGTTTAATAACTTCACAATTCAAATACTTAGCCAAAACAGAAATGTCTATACGTGTATAATAAGCAGATAATTCTTTCCAGTGGTAGGCTAGTAGAGTTGTGTAGATTTCGAAGTAGAATGGAAAATCAAAAAACAGGGAAATTGACTGACAAGATCAGGACACAAGGAGGGTATAGATAATCAATGTTTTGGGTAAGAGGAGAGTAGTAGATGGGTCTAGAAAGAAAGAAATAATTTCACGTGTGTCCATTCTAAGTTTGACTCCTTGATTTTTTTTTTAACTCCCCGCCCCCGCCCCCCCCCCCCCCCCCCCCCCCCCCCCTATCTGTACTCTCCACACTTTGTACACTGTCCCCAACCAGTACCCACGCACTG